>CABEEJ010002370.1:81722-92922 GCA_901482245.1 Timema douglasi
GGGGGGGGGGGAGAAAAGTCCAGTATTTTTGCGGTTTTTATTTCAACACTTTTTTGGGTCAAAATAAATCAAATATTTCTTCAGTAGAAACATAAGTTTAATTTTATTCACATGGTAATATCAACAGTTGTTGAATATCTGTCATGAATATAGCAGCATTAGATGACAACATTTTTAAATGAATAGTAAAAGTTGTCATTTAATTCCAGGACACATTTGACAGATATTCAACAAATGTTGATATCACCATGGGAAGAAAATTAAACTTTATGTTTCTACTGGAGCGATATTTAATTTATTTTTACCATAATTGTTTTTTTAATATAAAAACTGTGACATCACTGACCTTACCCCACATCCCCTACACTCCAACCTTAATTATTTCAGTTCTCTTAGCAATAAATTGTTAGTTAATAATTTATGATATGGAAATGGTTCAAATACACTATTTAAATTTCGAATAGAAAGATTATTTTGCCTTTGAAACTCAAACTAAAATCTGAATCTTGTAAAACAATTATTAATATAAGAGGAAATAGGAATATAGCAAAATGGTGTAAAAAGAAAGAGTAACTAAATATTTGTTTGTTTTTGTTGCTAAATTGCATTCGTTATAACATTTTTATAATCGGGTGATAAATTAATGGTCTGGGATCTGGTTGTTAAACATTTCTTATAATAATTATGCTGGAGTTGAGCCACCTATACAAGCGGTAGTAAGGCTCTAAAACAAATTTCAACTCTGAATTTTTAAAATACATTTTTTCCAGATCTCGAACCTGATATTTTCTCGAAACTTGAATATCCTTAGAGATTTGAGGTTTCAAGGGTTTAAGGATCCCATCCCTAATTAGATAAAGTTTAAAATTAAAACTTAATAACACTAAAATTTATGAGTTATAATATTACATGATGGTCATTAAATTAGTTTTAATAATTTTTAATTAATATATGGTACAAAAACCTTATTAGGACCGATATAATTTTGAGTATCCTTTGATAGTCATTATTCCCCTTCATAATAATTTACTCGAATCTTAAGGAGATTTAGTGAACAAAGTAATTTGTCTCTTTACAACAATGGACATAATAATATTTTCCAATTTAAGATTATAATGGGACATAATGAGTGATCATTCAAATGATAGATAATTGGGCACAGTTTTCACAGTGTTTACAAGTTCAGAACACTCTTGAAAACAAATGATTTGTAGATAAAAGAAATTTAATTGTTGGTAACATGTATTCCTTCCTCTCTTAATCCACAGTTGCCCTACACACTTCCCTTCTTATATCTCTGTTTTGTTCTCTTTGATTGCAACATTTTACTAGTCTTCTTCTAGAATTAGAAAGTTTCATCAGTAGTTGTAGTAAGTACTGAAAAGTTAAAAACAAAATGAAAACTTTTGACATAAACTGGCATAATGAAGGTGTACCTGATTACAGTACAATTGAAATAGTTTGGTAAATGTCAAAACTTATTGAACATCTGAAGAGAACTTTCTTATTCTAAAACTTGTGCAGTGTTGAGAAATAAAATGAAAACTTCTTCTTAAACTCATTTATTTTAGAGCATTTGTAAAATTGTAATTGATTATAACTTTGGAATAAAATATATCAGTATTAAAAGGTTTTTATTTAGTATCCAATAAGGCGCATCAAAAGTGATTTATTATTGAGTGTTTTCAATGAACACCTTCCTTCTTCATTTCCCCCTCCCCCCCTTCACTCATTATTCTTCCCTTACATTTAACATTTATTCACCACCCCAGGGAGAAAATTGTAGGTGAAAGCAGTCCTGCGGGGTTGGTACACAAAGCTCAAACTCAAACTCTGATTCCTATATATCTCTAATGTCCGACTTTGACTCCTTCATAAATGTCTAAAGTATATTAATTAGTAATAATAACCAATTTACCGCAGTAAAATGCTCAAAGACAGATTACCTTTATGAGAAGCTTCTTTGACATTGTGAATTAATATTTAAATAAATTTGTCAATACAAATTACAAATATTGGTATTAAGGAATTTAAAAAAAGTATAAAATTGAAATTAAATATTTACAATACTTTTATAATATAATAAGTTTTTATTTTGAAGCTGGAGTCAAGAGGTGGTACATTTTTACCGACTATGACTCCACAACCCTGGGGGAAGGAGCTGACGAAAAAAACCTGATTTTATGGGCTTGTGTTTGACCGATGACTTATTTGCACAATAATCCCCCTTACCTCCACATAAAAAATTTATGAATATTAAATACCCAAGAAGTTATTTTGAATTCTGGTGACTTAAAGAAACTATTTAAATAATGTGAGTTTTGTAAAAATAAAAACTTTCAATTACATTATTATATTACTAAATGTATTCACTATTCTTTGATCTATAAATAAGGGCTGAAGAAACTTTAAAACACGTTAAAAAATAATAGTTTTATTTAGAACTCTAAAACTAACGGAAGGTTTATAAATTAGCTGATTACAGTTTTTAAATGTGTTTAGAATTGTCTAAATTTCACAAAAATTAAAGTTTGTAGGATTTTCTTTTTTCGTGATATTATTCGTACTCGGCCAGAATTCGAATATCGACCTCATCACCGACAAATCAAACATGCGTGATATTAAACTTATGTGCTTGATTTAATTGTTAGAAATTGCTTATATAATGAGTGTACAAATGTGACTGACGTGTCCCAATATAGAATCAATGAGTTCAGTGGGTATTTTGTAAGTAATGTTAGTGGCGCTGCTCGTCTATGCGGGAGACTGATGTGGCAAACTAAGTCACTAAGCAACTGTCAGAGTTGAGTAAGCAACAGGATTCTTAACAGTGATTTGCTTATCATTTTAACCATTTAAACTACTTTTTGAATTTTGCACCTTCCTATAGTTATTATAATCACTTTAAAATGTAAATATAAAGCTATAACCTTACCAAGCGTTGTGACCCCACTCGAAACATGCCACGGCCCTGAATAGGGTTGCAACCCCAAGGTTAGGAACTACTGGAATAGTCAACACGCTGAGGCAAACTGGAATGCTTTATAGGTCTCAACTATAATAGCATGGTTGACCTGGTGGTCTAGGGGTAAGGTGTCAGACTTCTGTGCTGGCGGCCAGGGTTCAATCCTTGGTCCCGACAAAGATTTATCTAATCACCAAACCCTTTCTTCACCCCTGACAAGGCGTTTATTAATCACAGCTTGTGAATGTGTGGGAATGCCAGGCCTCCACCGTGGTTCGGATCCCACGTTAAACTGTAGGTCCTCCATTTCATCTCACAATCACCCTACCATTACATATTGGCGTAAGTGCGTAGAACCTGAACGGGTAGTAAGACCCGGCGATAATAATAATAATATAATAGCATGGAGGTATTAATAGTGATTTAATTATTATTTGCAAACAAGAATAATTAATACTTAGGTTAGGTACACTTGGGGGGGGGGAGGGGGGGTGATTTCTCCTAAATGGTTTCCCTCTTCTCCTCCCATGCAATCAAAAGTACATTTAATCAATATCCTACCTGCCCCACAATTGTAATTAAATGTTTCTATTCTGCACAGGTGGTAGTATTAAGCTAAAATAATAATTTAAAAACTAGGATGATGAAGGTTCATAAGTTATCAACAGGTCATGATGGTCTCAAAGACAAAAATTTGGGTTAAAGCCTTGTCAAAGGTTGTAAAACACTTGGCTGATCAGTTTTGATAGCTTTGTTAGTTCAAATCCCAGCCAAATCAATTTTTATTTATGTCATCACAATAAGGAAAATTGGATTTGCAGGACACTTGAGAAGTTACTTTTCAATCCTGGAGGCAAAAATAAATAACCAATGACTAAACTAACTGGAGATTATAACGCGAAAAATTTGAAAATTCCGAGTAACGATAATTTTAAGGTCGGACAAACTTTTCTTTTGTACTAACTAAGCTAATGGTTTTAGGGATTAGGAAGATTTATATTTATATGAAGAGTACACCCATTTGCGTGGAAGGAGAGTAGAAAACAGTTTTTGAAAAAACCACTCTCGGTACACCCGACCGAGATTCGAACCTCAATCTCCCCGTCATTGTTAGTTTAGTCTATTGCGAGAGTAGCGCGTTAGACCACGCGGCCACCGAATGAAGTAACCAGCTTCTTAATTGCCTAGCTAGTCTTGAGATTAAATCAGAAGAGAAATTTGTTGATTTAGATAGTTGTAATGATAAGGATACTAAAGCGTGATAAATTGGTGATGGTGGTGTCTATTTATGAAATTACTCATTATTTAGCGCAAAAAAAAAAAGGTTTTATTTGTTCCAAACCGACCTTAGTGGAGGAAATATTCAGACACCGTGATTATCACCAACATTTTGACGTCTCTTCCTGAAACTTCCTTACCATCGTTTTATGCCAGTGTTAGTAGATATGTACACGTAAATATAAAGGGGCGGGGGGGAGAGTCATGGCTTTACAGAAACCGTATTCTGATAAATACCAAGTTCTCGGAAAGAATGAAGTTGCTTTGGTAAGTTAAGCTTCACTTCATTATAATCAATTACATGGAAAGAAGCAGCGAATAAAAATCACTATAGTTTGAAATGTTTGAATTCATCCAAATAAAATATGATAATAAAATGGAGTAACCAAATTATGAATCAATACATTATTTGAAATTGTGGTTTAAAAATTATATATATCTTTTGAACTAAGTAGACTTGTTAAAGTTTTCATGAACCACCCAACACTGCACTCGACATCTTTATGTTGGTACTACCTGATATACTGGATGTGGCAACACTGCGCAACACCCTCATAGGTTTTCTTTCTATGGTTATCAGGGATGGGGTAGCCACCCCTCCCCCTCCTACAAATAAAACAGAACTACCTTGACCGATCAGAATATAGCAGCATGTGTATTTCTAGGGTCAATGTCAGCATTATTATATATTCATGCTATTTTTATTACAAGACATACATTAATAGATCGTGATGAGTTTTTTTTATCTTTTAACATGATTTAAAGGTTATTTATGGTAGTACACATTTTCATCGATGTAACACAACCATGAATATTTAAGTGGATATTAGAAATACAGGTAGCTTATAGTTTTTAATATACTACATGTACAAGGGCAAACCCAGGGAATGTCGCCAAGGGGGGCGCGATTGGTTTTCATAAGGCTCCTTCAAGTACAAATTTAATAATTTTACGCAACCAAGATTTTAATTTATGATGATAATAATCTTGCTAACTCATTAAAATAATTTTAAATAGTATTCATTAAGATGGTAAAAAGAGGACTTGTAAGGAAAAACAACACCATTTTGATTAACAAATTTGTAATTTTAATATTTAACTTAAGCATTGGAAAGGGGATTAGGAGTGCAAGGTCTACACACTCATCAGAAAATTTATATTCTCTTTTCAATTGTTTAATTTAAAATAGCCATTAGATGCCATTTTTCCTTATTTAAAAAAAAACACAACCAAAAACATAAAATCACAGTAACAATAAATGTATAAAAATGCACATGGCCCTAAAATGTTTCTGTATTAATAGAAAAGATATATTTATTTTAATACAAATACTTGGTTATCATACTAAACTTAATAATATAATAATTACTGGAAACATTTATTTTCAAACCACGTGCCGTTTCTGCACATTAGAGCTAATTTGGAGGAGCCGTTGATTAACTTTGATAGGTTTATGAGGTATTATAGCACATTGCGATTCAAAGGCTAAATCATATAGTCATAAAATAGGAGGAACCTTATCTGACAATAATTATAAAAAGTTACTAAAACTACTTTCATATGGACACACATCAAGATCATGGACATTATCGCTAGGTACTGGAACCAATAAAATATTATTAATAAAATGGTAATTCAACACCTTAGCTCAGTCTGTCTGTCTAATGAATATATATATATATATCTATATCTATATATGAATGAATATATATATATATCTATATCTATATATGAATGAATATATATATATGTATGGATGAATATATATATATATTATTATTATTAGCACCGCGTCTTACTACCCGTTCGGGTTATACGCACTTACGCTAATGTGTAATGGTAGGGTAGATTGTGATATGAAATGAAGGACCTACAGTTTAACGTGGAATCCGAACCACGGTGGAGGCCTAGCTTTCCCCACATTCACAAGATGTCTTGTCAGAGGTGAAGGAAGGGTTTGGTAATCAGATAAATCTATGCCGGAACCTGGGATTGAACCCCGGCCGCCAGCATAGAAGTCTGACACCTTACCCCTAGACCGCCAGGTCACCAACTATATATATATACACACATATATATTCATTCATTCATTCAAGGTAGAATGAACAGAACATCCAGTCCCCGACCATTAATTCATCATTGTGAAACAGGAAACCAAAATTTCACCAGTGATAAATATTGATAGCATTTTACTAAGTATATATATGTATATATATATATATATATATTTATACATATGTAGTAAAATGTTATAAATATTGACAGAAAAAAATTGTTTTTTTTTTCTGTCAATATAGATTAGCAAAATAAATATTTGTATTTCCTAAAGATCCTTCATATGACATTCTTAGGGTATTATTTTAATTTTATTTATTTGGAGTATTTAACGTGTACTTTCTGAACTGATTGATTATATCATCCCACGAGAATTTCTGTGAGCGAAAGGGGCTACCAATTTTGCCGAGAAAATTATTTTCACATACCTTATAGGGTTATTTTCACAAGTCCACAATGGACATGAGACCAACCGCTTCACTTCCCCTCCGAAAGAAGTTGTGTTACAGATGTTTATCGCTCAAGAAAAATCCGTCAACCCCGGCTGGGTTTGAACCCACAATCATCGTGTCCTGAGGCAAAACTTTACCCCAAGACCACCTAGGGTGACTCTTAGGCTATTAAATGAAGGAATACCTTGACAGTCAGAACCTTTCTCAATGGTGATGGTCCTAGTCGGATAAATATACCTGTGGCTGTCTCTCCGACTTGGAACTCGTTGCCGGTTCTGAGCTGCCGCACTGTTGCCGCGACTGTCGACGCCTCGAGGATCACTCCTGAATGAGCTTGGGCTGGGTTCACATTGTGGTTGGTGTGTTGCTGTTTGCTCTTTTCTCCTGTGATCTTCTTGCCAGTCACCTGGTAACTTGGAGAACTAAGGATGGAAAAATAGAGAAAATTATCTACGTGTGCATGTGTTCTGATCACAAAGTTGTAAGGTTTGGTGAATGGAGTATGTTGGTAAAATAAGGGAGTTTCTGTGTGCATGTGGTCTGATCACAAAGATGTAAGGTTTGGTGAATGGAGTATGTTGGTATAATAAGGGAGTTTCTGTGTGCATGTGTTCTGATCACAAAGATGTAAGGTTTGGTGAATGGAGTATGTTGGTATAATAAGGGAGTTTCTGTGTGCATGTGGTCTGATCGGTTATAGACTCATCTAAATATAATATATTTTAAAATTGATAAATTACACCTGGTGAACATGGGAATCGAACCTGGGACCTTTCTTATTTAAAACTCCAATGCCCTTACCACTGAACTATTCAGGAATCTTTTCGTGCATAACGCCTTACCGAGTCAAAGATGACTACAGTAGCTCCACGGCTTCTTTGGTGCTGACTGACAGCTCACAGCTGACTTCTGATAGTCAACATTTATGTATATACCTAAATTTTGACTGTCATAAGTGAAAGCTACTAAACAAATGTTTTTGCAGATCACATGGTTCGGCGTAGGGATACATAATTTGGCCTGGTAACTTTTCAAAGCCATCAGAAGTCAGCTGTAAGCTGTCAGTCAGCACCAAAGAAGCCATAGGGCTACTGTACTTTATCTGATAGCTTGTGATCTTAAATCGATCACCCATATATAGCTGACGATTTTCGCACGTCCATTACAAACTCAGCCTTAAAATATGAATGAAGAATGAAGCCGGACACGGGACGGTACCTGGACAGCTCAATGGCATACCATGCCGAAGGTCCCTTGTTCCACTCCCGTGTCATTTCTTAATTTAATGAATAGAATACATTTAGTTAATTAGAGTTGATCAAAGATTAATTGAAACAGATTTTCAAAAATGGCCACCGCACATTAGTAACATATCATTCAATTTATATAGATCGACCTCGGTTGTATTGGGGTAAAGTGCTCTCGCCTCAGGGACCCGATGTTCATGCGTTCAAACCCAGCCGGGGTCGACGGAATTTTCTTGCGCGACAAAAATCTGTAGCCCTTCGGAGGGGAAGTAAAAACCGTCGGCTCCCGTGTCGATTGTGGTATGTAAAAGAAACCTGGGAGGTATCTGAAAATAACTTTCCCGGTAAAAATTGGTAAACCTTTTTCATTATCGCTCATAGACATTCTTATGTGATGATATAATCAGTCGGTGCAGAAAGTCGTGGTGTCTACTCAACTTGACCAACGAAATTCCCGACTTTTTCCCTGATTTCACCCTATCATTTCCAAAAATTCCCGACTACAAAGTATATCACATCCTTCTAACTCCCTCCTTCCCTCATTTTTCTATTAATCTTTTTTTATGAATAATTATAAGTTTTAAAATTTAAATAAACTTTTTTTAATTTGTATTAACATTGTTTACTGGGAATTATAAAATATATTACACAGCTACAAAAAAAAAACTACAGTTTAACAACATTATTATTTACTGATTTAATAATATTTATATATCAGATTTTGAGTAAAACAACATTTTCCCAGATTTTTATCGTAATTTACCAAATTCCCGACTTATTCCCGTTTTTTCCCGATCACTTATATTTCCCGGCTAATTCCCGTTTTCCCTGATTTTTCCGAATGGTAGACACCCTGAAAGTGTACGCTAAAAATATCTCAAATAAATGAGAAAAAAAAAAATCTAATGAAGACTACCTAAAACTGCATACCGATGAGAGACTCATATCTCAAATAAATGAGAAAAAAAAAAATCTAATGAAGACTACCTAAAACTGCATACCGATGAGAGACTCTGTCCCAGGTGTAATAACTACCTACAGTAAGTTACGCCTTATCCGTCTGTTGAGGGTAGGTTCTAGGTTAAAAATAAACAGATCATTGCTCTAAGGTTAGAAATATAACTGAATAAATTGTGTCACGAATCATTATAGAGCCTCTATTTGAGATAAATTACAGGAAAAAAAAATGAAGGTTGTTGTGTTTCTTCTTCTTTTTGTCACGAGGTAGAGTATAAATAGCCACGCTGCCGCCTATAATATAGGGTGTAGGCCACCAGCTCGTCTGTTGACGTCAACTGGTTGCTTGGGTAGTCGGGCGTATGATTTATTAACAAGGGTAAGAATATCTTTGATTCGCGAAAGAGCTCAGAGACAAACACGTTCTCCGACACAGCTTCAAAAACGTGTCCAGAAACAAAACTAGCGTTGGTTGAATGCTGTGAAATAACTTTTTCTTTAACTAAATAACACATAGTTTGAACGTTCGTAAAGTTACGAAGCTGCAATGTGTCGATACATAATCTATCTTTCCTTTCCTAAAACCGGTTAAGATTATATACCCGTAATATTTAGAACAGTTATCCCCAAAATATTTGGGGCCACTACCCCATGAGTTTCATAAATTAATCCAAAGGGCCTACTGCCCTAATATATTAAGGAAGATACTACAGTAAAATTTAAAAACGTAACATTTTTATCGACAAATGTATTCAAATTCTAATCAAAACATTTTATATTCTTTAAATTGAAAAACGACATCTGTACACGGGAATTGAACCGGGACCTTTGGCTTTGTTCACCAATGCTCGTACTGTGCCCAGGGTCATTCTTCACTCGTATTTTAAGACATAGTCTGTGATGGACATGCGGAAGTCGTCAGCTACATGTGAGCGATCAATAAAGATCACGAGCTATCAGATAACGCAGCCACCTTCGATTCTGGGTACGGGACGATCACTGGATAGCTCAGTGTTTAGAGCATTGGCGTACTAAACCAAAGATCCCGGGTTAGATTCCCGTGCCCAAGTGTTGTTTTTTTCCAAATGAAAGAATATGCTACTTAGATACGGTAGGTGACCTGGCGGTCCAGGGGTAAGGTGTCAGACTTTTATGCTGGCGGCCGGGGTTCAATCCTCGGTCCCGGCACAGACATATCTGATTACCAAAAGCCTTCCTTTACCTCTGACAAGACATCTTGTGAATGTGAGGAATTCCAGGCCTCCGCCGTGGTTCGGATTCCACGTTAAACGGTAGGTCCCCCATTTCAGCTCACAATCACCCTACCATTACACATTAGCGTAAGTGCGTATAACCCGAACGGGTAGTAAGACGCGGTGCTAATAATAAATAATAATAATAATAATAATAATAATAAAAATAATACTTAGACACGGCTAACACAATAACCAACAAATAAAACAACTCGCCAATTTAAGGCATAAAACCTTTTAATTTTGTTAATTCAAGACAATTTGTTTAATTTAAACACATGTTTCGGCTTTTTAATGTTCGATAGTTAAAAAAACAAGTCTCTTAAATACTTGGTTTAGCAACTAAACTAGTCTGACTCTGTAGCGTGTATGTCTACTGAGCTAAAAGTCCCGACTTCGATTCCTGGCATATCCGAAAATTTATCAATGATGAAAATACGGGTTAACCTCTCTCACGTTGATAAATTAATGGCTGGGGACTTGATGTTGTGCCTGTCCTAGTTGTAAAATATATTATAAAGCATATAAAGGTACGACAGGCCTAATAAGCCGGTAGTGGAAAATCTATGTCTTGAATAAAAAAATGGCCCAGGATGTAAAAAGTAAGTAAACTCTGGTTTTACATAAGAAACCCACTTCAATTCACCAACCGTCCGCCTGGCTGCGTACGTAGTCCATTTTCTGCTGCCGCAACGCGTACCCTAAATAAAACCGTGTGCCACAAAAACAAAAAAACAAGCTTTCTATGGTACCGTGAATTTAAAAAGGTTTGCAGACCACTGCAATGTAAATAGTTTCTCTTGATAGGCTGGCTTTGCTGCGTACTCTGGGCGAGACTAGAAAACTTGCCTTCTCACTTCAGGAGAAAGACTTTATTATTATTATTATTATTATTATTATTATTATTATTAGCACCGCGTCTTACTACCCGTTCGGGTTATACGCACTTACGCTAATGTGTAATGGTAGGGTGATTGCGAGATGAAATGAAGG
>CABEEJ010002371.1:15193-29987 GCA_901482245.1 Timema douglasi
TTTTTTTTTTCTTTACTTCCCTCCACCATCGAGTTCGTCGGTGTAGCTTGTATTGGAATTCCCTGGTTTCTCCAACAACTTCTAATTCTCTGGACGTCACATTTCATTGGCTGAAACTCCTCGCTTTGCTGTTAGGAGCTGGGGATGGGAGGCTGCTGGGGAAATGGCTTCTTCAGTAGAGGAAAACGTAGGCCCGGCCACTTAGGCTGATTAAATTTATGCATCTATAATCATTATTCTTACTTTGGTAACCATCAATCGCAGAGTTGTTCTGAACTTATGTTTTTATCTTTTGCTTCTTGATTCTCCCTTAGAGATGCGTTGAAATAACTTTTTTTTAATAACATGCGTTAAGTCAAATTGGTCAATTTTTTATTCTACTATTTTTTACATTTGGCAAAAGATCTGTTAAACTGCTTAGTCTAATTGAAAGAAAAAAATGAGATAAGTTATGTAGGTGAAGTGGGTTTCCAAAGCGTTTGTGAAGATTGGAAAGCTAGTTGAATACATTTCCAATTACTTTTTATTTTGAGGAATTTATCGTGCATTTTCTGAACCTATTGATGATATAATCACATGACTTATAAACTAACTTACTTCTAGAACAGACACAACATCCAGCCCTCGGCCATTAACAAATCGTTGTGATGGGGGAAACCCACATTTCACCAGAAAAAATAAATTCGGCTATTCCGGGAATCGAAAGTGGGAACCTTAGTTCAGTAGGCATAAACGCTCTTTTAACTACAATCAGGTATCAGGTATGCCTGACCTCTCCACCACGTGATTGACTTTGCAAATGGAGAGGGTAGTTTGAGAAAAGTTCACCCAAATTAGCTGGAAGAAGAGACGGTGAAACTACCCTTAGTACTCATGGTTGAGATTCTAATCTTTACCTCGTCATGGGTAGTCCAGTATTATCGGGAAGAGGAGACGGTTAACCTACCCTTAGTACTCATGGTTGAGATTCTAATCTCGACCTCGTCATGGGTAGTCCAGTATTATCGAGAAGAGGAGATGGTGAAACTACCCTTAGTACTCATGGTTGAGATTCGAATCTCGACCTCGTCGTGGGTAGTCCAGTATTTTTTGAGCCTGATGGCTCAAATCTTGGGCCTTAATTTTACGAGTCGGTAAAGAGGGATTTTATAAAAAGTGCACCCACGTGATAAGCTATGGGAAAACTACCTCCCAGTGAAGACGGTTGCTAGTGGATCTTTGACTTACCCATCAACTACAATCCAGTATATTGTGAGTCTGATGCCTTAAACCCCGTGATCACTAGCATTGATTACTATCTAAAAATCAAACATTTATGTAATTGATGAAGTCAGACCATGATAATTTAAACAATTTCTGACATTTTTAAGTTACCAAAGTAGTTTTCTATTCACCCAAATCTTAAATATGTTCTGTCATGTTGGCAAAATAGTGTCACATCCATCCGCCTCTTAACCCACCATTGGTCGACAACCGTTTCGTTGCCGTTTAACTACGATATTTTTCAAAATTATGTTTTACTGTCTAATTTTTTTAAAAGCTTTATATAAATAATTTCAGTGAAGTTTATTTCTTACAAAATTATTACAATTAATTTGAATACAGTTCAAATTTAGACGTATATCAAATCTTACATTAAAATCTTGTAAATTACAAATTCTAAATACAAATTCAGAATGTCCATATAATTCTTAGTCATGAACTATCACTTATAGTATAAATAGATACAAAATTAGTTATGAAATATGAAAATTAACTTGAAAAATTACAAATGACCAACATATTTTTTAAATTTTCTATCGGAATCCTCTTTATTTTTCATAATTTTTTCTTTACATGAGCTGGAAATTTTATTTGTGTGTTCTCCACAGATTGGCGCCATGCAGTTAAAGCACCTCACTGTAGTTTTTCTCTTTCGAACAAAAGCCACATTTAACTCTGTCTCTGTTCTGTACTGGCTGTGGTCTCTGTTTTTAATTTTCCAGTCCAAGGTATTTTCTAATTCCGATCCGCAGTTCGCTATGCAGGCTGTTACAAGAAGCTCCAACTGCCATATAAATCCTGGTAAGTTCAAGAGCCAAACTCTTCAGAAACTTTCTTCGTGTAATTTTTTCTGTTGTGTTACAATGTAGTATAATTTGAACATTTATGGCACCACTGATAGAAAAACTCGAAGAGCATATCGGAATGAAATTCTTGCAACTGTATTATTAAGACTTCAACTTGTCTACAACGTCAACTCCTCCCTTTGTGATGTTGTAGAAAGTTATTACACTTGGTTTATTCTGGTCCCCTGTACTTTGGTCGATTTCATCAGAATCATGCATACTCGAAATGAGAATGACATTATGATATTTTTATATACGTAGGATACTAACATTGAATTCTTTCCAAATGCAAACAAACTTCTGTGGGCCGGTGAAGGTCTGGTGTTAATATTTCAAGGGGTATTTCCCCTTTGTTTTTCCTTTTAGTTGCAACGACCGTCAGATTTTTCCTCGGACCAATTCATTAAAAACTGTCACCGATAAAAATCAATTAGCCATCGTCACATTGCGACCAAAACTTTGTATGGGTTCAATAATTCTATTTACAACACAACTTGGCCTGTTGTCCACGTAAAAAGGACCATGCGGCTGGCTATCGCAATAGATCTCTAATTTACTTGTGTAGAATAATCTAGAATTGACCATGGCAAAAATTTTCAGCCCATATTTTGCAGGCTTTTTAGGCATAAATTGTATAATAGAACACATTTCTCTGAAAATTTTTAACATGTCATCGACAGTGACGTATTCACCAACACAATAGCTCTCCAAGCATTGTTCCACGAAACCATTGAAAGCCTGTCTTATTGGAACAAGTTTATCTAAGGCCCTCCTTGCTTCTCTAGTAGTTGCATCATCGTATCTCAGGGCTCTTGATAGCAGGTAAAACCTCTTATATCTCATTAAAAGGTGGAAGAACTCGGGTGTAGTTCCATCAGTCGCCCATTAATCTTCCTCATGTTTGCAAAATAGTTTCATATCCATCCGCTTCTCAAATATGTTCTGTCATGTTGGCAAAATAGTTTTATATCCATCCGCTTCTCAAATATGTTCTGTCGTGTTGGCAAAATAGTGTCACATCCATCCGCCTCTTAAATATGTTCTACCATGTTGTCAAAATAGTTTTATATCCATCCGCTTCTCAAATATGTTCTGCCATGTTGGCAAAATAGGTTCCTATCCATCTGCCTCTTAAATATGTTCTGTCATGTTGGCAAAATAGTTTAATATCCACCCGCCTCTTAAATATGTTTTGTGATGCTGTCAAAATAGTTGTATATCCATCCGCCTCTTAAATATGTTCTACCATGTTGTCAAAATAGTTTTATATCCATTTGCTTCTCAAATATATTGTCATGTTGGCAAAATAGGTTCGTATCCATCCGCTTCTTAAATATGTTATATCATGTTGGTAAAATAGTTTAATATCCACCCGCCTCTTAAATATGTTCTGTCATGTTGTCAAAATAGTTTTATATCCATCCGCCTCTTAAATAGGTTCTGTTATGCAGTCAAATTAGTTTTATATCCATCCGCTTCTAAAATATGTTCTGTCATGTTGGCAAAATAGTTTCATATCCAACCGCTTCTTAAATATGTTCTGTCATGTTGGCAAAATAGTTTCATATCCATCCGCTTCTTAAATATGTTCTGTCATGTTGGCAAAATGGTTTAATATCCATCCACCTCTTAAATATGTTCTGTCATGTTGGCAAAATAGTTTCATATCCATCCTCCTCTTAAATATGTTCTGTCATGTTGGTAAAATAGTTTAATATCCATCCGCCTCTTAAATATATTCTGTCATGTTGGCAAAATAGTTTTATATCCATCCGCTTCTCAAATATGTTCTGTCATGTTGGCAAAATAGTTTCATATCCATCCGCTTCTTAAATATGTTCTGTCATGTTGGCAAAATAGTTTTATACCTATCCGATTCTCAAATATGTTGTGTCACGTTGGCAGGTGATGTCAAACGTAGCAAATATATTCGTTGAGTGGATGAAAACTAAGCCGTTTTTCCTAAACTATTTCAAATGTAACAAAAGGCCAAAGTTACCGTGATCTTAATATAGTTATCATAATAACTTTGTAAGCTGTTTACTTACTGACTTAGCTTTTGATAACTCTTTTCCTAATATTTAATAAACTCATCTCACAATCTTGCCAATACTAAATTCACAAATCAAATTTAAATGCTATATTTAATTAATAAAAGGACTCTTGTGTAGGTGCTCTGCGCTAATCCAATTTAATTAAATTGGAATGAATGTAAAATCTTGTTATTTTTAATCATCTATTTTATGCTAAAAATAAAATCAATCAAATATGAAGATATACATATTTATATTTATATTACATTAATAAAGCCTGTGTACATCTTTTACAAGCGATGGCTATTTATTTTTAAAAAAATGAGAATTGGAAATCAAAGTAGATTTTTATTGTAGGAAAAAAAAATGCTTGTAACTAAACTCCGTTGGACTCAAAAAGAGCAAACATTTATTTCTATATTTTTATAAATAATAAAGTAAACTTATTTATTTCACACTATAAATAGGTCTATCCAATACACGTGACAAAATAAATATAAATAATTGTATATTTCATTTATCATTTTAAAAATAATAATAATAATAATAGGGCAAAAGGACTAATTTATCAACTTTTTTTTAGCGCCGCGTCATAATACCTGTTCAGTTTATACGCATATGTACTAATTATTCTAATGAGCTAGGAATGAATAAGGTTCATTTAGAGGAATTGTACCCGCACTTTCGTTTAGGGAGAGTGTAAAAATATTCAGTAAAACCAACCAGGGTTCGAACCTTGATATACCTATCATCAACAAACTAGTCCAACAGGATAATGATGCCTTAAAATATGCGGCCACTGAATCAAGTAACACGATATTATATCGTTTGTTAAACCTTAACATTAAACACCCCTTCCAACACTGGTGTCAAAATTGTAATACTTAAAAATTATATCAAATGACTAAGTCACCCCTACCTCCCGGCATCAAATATGGGCGTTGATTTGGTGCTCTAATCTCCTAATCTCTCGCTTCCACCGTGACTTTTATTCGATAACAGCCATTTGTTTTAATGGGGTACATAAGGTGACCTCTGATATAATTTTTTTGAATTTTTGCTTTATCTTAGTAAATAACGCAGATATCTGCACGAAACCGTTATATGTGCCATCCTGCACATAAGGTTATCATAGTCTTACTACAGCTTGCGTATCCCTCAACTATATCAAAAATAGTTGGCAACCCTGGTTGGCTGGTAGATATGAAATCTGGTTACAAAGTATATTCAGGTTGTTGTTTTTTATCGTATGGCATTATTGACCGGGGTGCATGAGAGGAGGGGGGAGAGGACATGACATCCAGGTTTGGTCGCCTTATGTGTAGACTATTAGTCGCTTTGTTGGCACAGAACGTTACCCATAATACACCATTGGAAGTTGTCTACACGTCGTACCCACAATTAGTTGATGTGATTACACTGAATATGGAAGTGTGGGCCAGTGAAAGTCTTAATTTAAGTTAAGCTGAATTAACCATTCTTGGTGACCATTGTGATCATTCTCCTTTCGAGAAAAATACCCATGGTACCAGCCGGGGATCGAACCCGGGAACCCTGGGCTTGTAGCCAGGTGCACTGATCACTACACCATTGGGCCGGATATGAATTCTGGTGACTAAATGTATCCAGCGTTGTACAGTAGCCCCATGGCTTCTCTGGTGCTGACTGACAGCTTTAAAAATATACCAGACCAAATTACGTATCCCTGCGCCGAACCAGATGATCTGCAAAAACATGTGTTTAGCAGATGTCACTTCTGACAATCAAAATTTAGGTATATACCTAAATGTTGACTGTCAGAAGTCAGCTGTGTGCTGTCAGTCAGCACCAAAGAAGCCACGGGGCTACTGTAGTGTTGTTAAGTGACAGCTAGTGAAAGTTACCAGATCTATTCTCATTCATCCATTCGCCAAACCACATGATCTGCTCTCATTTTAAGCAGTCAAAACTTTCACAATTGTTTTTTTTTGTTTTGTTTTGGTTTGGTTTTCATTTTAACCGATTTAACAATATTGAAACACAAACTTTTGAAAATAACCGTTTGGATGTATGTAAAGTACCTTTTTTTTTTTTGAAACCGGTGTATCTGATTCACTTAAAAAAAAGATTCACAAACGAGAGCTTTTAAATGACTATGCTTTCTTCATCAATTAAAATGGCGAACCAGCAGAAATGAGTGTGGTTGATAACGTCACACAAACCATATTCGGCTGTGTTCTTGAGCATGTGCTTACGAAATAAATACGTTTCATTTTACAACTAATACTTTTTATGACTCTTTCTCCAATTTATAAAAAACCATGTATTTATTTTATAATTTATGGTTACCAGTTATAAGAAAATACAAGTGTGAAAATGAAATTATTATTATGTTTATTATTTCATCTACTATAATATCTCGTGTTGCCACAACCACGAAATAAAAAAATAGCTGTTTGGACTCTACATTTTTTTAAGCACCTTGTCTTGTTAACCGTTCGCTTTATACGCTTATCTACTAATTACGATAATAGTTTTAGGTATGGATAAGGTTAAATTCATAGAAAGTGTACCCGCATTTTCTTGCAAGAGTGTAAAATAATTCTGGAAAAATGCCCTTCAATACACCCAACTGAGATTCTAACCTCCATCTCCCCGTCATCGGAAGTCTAGTCCACCGCGATATTAGCGCCTGAGACCACACAACCACCGAAGTGGGTCTCTACATTTATTAACGGATAAACATACAATACCATGAAATGATCTCAAAGGGCACGTCATTATCAACACAAGTCAACTCCTGATAAATACATCCGACTTGACCCGATTGTTCTAGTGATCTCGATTTTTATCAAACTTTACTCTTTATATACTTGATCTTGTTGATGTTTTCAGTTTATTTTTAAGATAATTTTTTATATAGAGAAAGAGTTTAATCATGCACATATTATTCCTCGAAATTATGAAGTGAAACCTCGTCTATTCGAGCCTCATTGATCCGGATTTCCGGTTTATCCAGACTGAAACTTCGCGTTAGTTAATTCTTTATGAGTGTAAACTCCATTCAAAATCTGTATAGTAAAAATTTACTCATTATTTTATGAGTTAATATTAGTTGAAACATGTTTCAGGTGTTTTATAATTTGGTAATATGAAAATAAATGGTGAGTTGTAATAATATATATGTGGTTTTAGTACATTTTTCTTATAATTTCAGGACTATCCTAATGACACCCGGTCTCAATCAGGCCGGATAAACGAGGTTGTTCCACTGTTTGTCTCGCTTATGTCTTCCCCTCTTGTGTATGTTTATCTCTAGGTAGGACTACAGCCGAAAAGGTTCAATGGGTTTCGTTCAAACGTGATATTTAGATGTAATTAATTAGTACATACCGCGAGGACAAACTATGATTTGGGTTCTAACCCTTTAACTGTTAATTACAATTTTACTCAAAGTGAATATCTTATTAATGTTTCATATGGTTATCAAAACAATAAAAAAAAATTCTGGGTAAAAAAAATACTTAATGCTAATCTTTTTAATGTTTTAATACAAAAGACTGTAATGTGAAAGTATGCACTTTTATGTCGAAGGATTTATTTATTTTACCTACAACTAGCAGGAGTACCCGGTGTTGTTCGGGGTAACGCTTTGCTTTGCTTCAAACAAATAGAGAGAAAAAATCTCTGATGTATTGCTTCTGACCAGCTTTTTGTTTAATGTTTTAAAAAATTAAAATTCCGGTTTCGAGGTGCACATGTTCGTACACAGAGGCTACGAATTTTAAAACTTCACACCTATGTGTGCGGTAGATATCGTGCAATCCTCATTACAGACAGACTGTTCATTTTATTAATATAGATTTATTCTTTATTTTTATCACTGCGTCTTACAATCCGTACACATATGTACAAATTACGCTAATGTTTTAGGGATGAAGAAGGTTGTATTGAGATGAAGTGAATCCACATTATCATGAAGTGATAATGTAAAACCATTAAGGAAAAAGCAAATTCACTACACGTGACCAAGATTATAACCTTAATCCCCCCCGTCATTGGCAATAAATAATATCATTTGTATTTTTTCAGCTAAAGGTATAGCCGAAAAATTTCACTCGTCCACTCTATTGAGTTAAGGGTACAAGCTAAGCTACAATTCCTTGCGCAAAGGAAACATTAATCAAATATGAAATTGGGGGGCGTTTGCCCTTTCACAGTTTTCAATTTATAACCGGGGACTGGAGGCTGTATATGTTCTACAGTTAAACTATCCTGTGTGTTCCTGCACGCTTACAATTACGCCGGTCTCGTTTTGTTGGGTTTGTCGGTGACGGGAAGGTCGGGTTTCGAATCCCGGCCTGTTGTATCAAGATGCTTCCCCCCTCCCGCCCCCCTAAATCTCCCACTCTCTCGTCACACATAAACGCGTCACCTTCCTGACCCCTATTCCGTTAGTGTGAATATTCGGTTAGCCCGGACGGGTAGTAAGACGCGGAGCATGCTAAAATAAGTTAATTTGTAAGTCTTTTATAATATTATTATTTTACTCAGATAGCAAAAATAATTATTTTACTTTCTTTTATTCCCTTACGAATGTTAATTTGGAGCATCTTTGAGAAAATATAAACATATCTTTGTGGTCAACATTTATAAGATTTTACTACATTATTGGTTATTTTATATATGCTGATAATATCTATCAAAAATCGCAGCTGAAGATCACATTACTTGGCGGATCAATACGTTAAAATATGCTAGTAACCTTTCTAGCAGTTAGAAAGTAAAGGGATCTATGAATCATCCTGTAATAATAATAATAATAAAAATTGACCTATCTGTATTTGGATGAAATTAAGGCCAGTGCCTTTTCTTGCACCTAACCCACTTAATAAATGTGCATTTAATTCTGATGTTCTAAAAACTAATTTATAATATATGTACAAAACTATTGCCCGCATATATAATTGTACACTTAGGAACCAAATAAAATAAATGAGAAAAGTAGAACTAAATAAAGGACATGTCATACTACTCATAACATCTAAATATGAGGCAGAGAGCAAATAATTTCAAAGAAAACAATGCTGATAATATTTAGTAACTGTGTAGATTTAATACATTATATATATAATAATAATAATCTTATTTTACACACACATTCTTACTGTATGCCTACATACCCCCTCACACCGACAATCTAGACTCCCCTCGCAGACTTTGAGCAAACTTATTCCTTAAAGGACTTTATAGTGGCAGCAGTTTTAGTATTTATATCAAGAGCATTCCAGGAACGATCTCCAGCAACAGTAAGAGAGAGAGAATGGAAGTTGTAATACTGAAGAGAGAGAGAAAGTGTGTAGATGTCACGTGAGTGGGTACCGATATCATTACGAGCGTGAAGAGACGTGAGGAGAGGTATTGAGGATATCCTGTTACCAATATTTTGTCTTCTGAAAATTGAAAAATGACACCTGGACACGAATATCGAACCCGGGACCTTTGGCTTAGTACGCCAATGCTCCGACCACTGATCTTTCCAGGATTCGTCCCGTGCTCAAGGTCATTCTTCACTAATATTTTAAGGCAGAGTCTATGATGGACGCGCGGAAATCATCGTCTACTAATGTGTGATTTATTTTATTAAGATCACGAGCTATCAGATAACGCAGCCACATTTGACTCGGTAGTTGGCTTATTGCTGCCATTTGTACAATTATTATAACTGTAAGGGATTGCATATTGCATATTAAATATTTTATCTGTCATTACAAGAGTATGTATATTCTGTCTATCATCAAGTCGTATCCATTCAATTTTATTATAAAATGTAAAAATATGGTTACGCTTCTATGGTCGAACGGTATAAGGCATCATTCTTGCAATATACTGGACTGCTTATGACTGAAGGATGGTTATTCGAAACCCAGTCGTTTGTATTGAAGTTCGCCCCCTCCCCCCGATTGGTTTTCCACTTTACCTCCATGAAAATTCGGGTACATTTCCTCTAAATTCAATCTTCATCATACGTTACACAGTTGCTATGTTAGTATATCTGCATATAGCTCAAACAGATGGTAAAACGTGGTGCTAAAATAAAACTCTATGATCTGCAATACCTTTTTAAAAAAGAGAGAGAGATTTTCCCAATTTGATTATTTCCACACTTCGCCCGACGTCCGACGTCAGTCAAACTTGTCGCCATCACGCTATTGGACATGATGAGTCTTTTCACTGCCCCTGATGAAATATGCTTTCGGAATGAATGGAGGTTGTTTTACGGTGTCTGGGCAGCTTAATGAGACTCCGGGAGTGAATGGTTTTATCAGCTCAAAACACTCTCTTTCATCTTTCGCTTCTTTATATTATTTATATAGACTTATAAATAAACCTATCATGTACAGTCACAAGCCACCAAATAACATACCGATATTCTTTAATTATCTTTTTATTAAAATGCGTTTTACTCAGGGCAGTATGTAATCAACGTTGTTTCTTTCTAATTCAAATGTATTGATCCTCGTGGCTTTACACATTCCAGCAACCTTAACGACGGAGCCAACTTGGTTGATTCGGAGCCATTTTTTTGAAAAGGGCTTCATCTTAATATGACGCACTCAGGAAACTCTAAGCACTATCTCACTTAAACACCACTATACACAATATAAAGATAAGGAAGAAAATGAATAGTTCAACATACGAGGCCTCTTGTTTATCTGTTAATAACGTTTACCCTCTTCATCTGACGAGTACACACAAACACGACTATTTGCGCCTGGACAGCATTGACTTGCATTTCAAAATTGCCTTTTTCTTGTTTCCTATTCTAGATAGAGTTGTGCTTCTTTGGACTTTGTTAATCTACATCCTGGCAAGAAGATTTCTACCTGCCATTTTCGTGAATAAACCAAATCCCTTGAGTTGTGGGTCATTAAGAAGAAGAAATAATTGGTTTAAAAAAAAAAAAAAAACTTCAAAATAGAAAAAATTATTTTGTGACAATTTAAGACTATTTTTAGAGTTATTAAAAAAAATTAACTTACTATAATATATTTTAAGACCCACTGAATAGAACGTAAATACATAAACATGGGAAATACTATCTTAACCTGTCGTGGCGTAACAGAAAGGTCATGTCCTTAGGTCTACGCAGACCATTTTGAATTTTGTGAGCATTTTAATTGTATGTAAGAAAAGTACTGTGGCTTATGAAATTAGCACCTCATAGTTCTAAAACAAACAAAATTAAAAAGTCAAAATTAAATCATAAGATCCCAACATTTTAATCTTATAAAAATTTATTGATTTTTGGTTAGTTTGTACTGTATATGAATAAATTCAAATATTTAAAAGTGGTGATGGTTTTTTCCATCTGAAAGCTGATTTAACTCTTAGTTATATTAGTTATTGCTTCCAAAAATATGAGCGAATGTCTAAAACATCAAATATCCCAGTTTTACTATTGGTATTTACATCAAAGATAAGAGTTTGGTAAAATGACTATACAATCTTGATTTGTATCAAGATAATGTGATGTTTCAGCTCACTCTGAAAATACAATTTGTGTCGCAATGTTTTAGTTTGAAATTCTTTACTTGTTACTCTGTGACAAGTGTCCCGTTGAAGCATCGTACGACAATTTTGCAACTACAATTCAACTGTGGTTTCTAGATTCTAGAAATGTAAAGTGGAAATACAATTATTCAAGATTTAAAAATTAAAAACTTCCCCCTTTAAATATCTTAACATTTTTTAGCATATCATTGTTGAATGTTTTATTTTTTATTATAAATTAGTAAATTCTGGTTTATAGATTATTGGAAATCAATGTATAAAAGAATGTCTTCACCTTTGATATATACATAGGCGTAATATTATTCTATTATACCCAAAACATATCTATTGTGATAAATAAATTTCACATTGTGTGACAAAAAGAAATCAAAATAATAAAGGTATATGTTGTTAGTAACTTGCTATAAAATATGGGTTTATCCGAGATATTTGCTTTGACAAATAAAGTTTTATAGTTATGTTAAATATTTAATTTATTTAGAAATACTGTGTAAATTGTTTTTAATTATGTGCATAAAATGTCTTATGAGTGTGTGCGTTCATTTGTCTTTAAATCAATTGTCTACTTTTAAAGAATTCCATTTCTGATGTTTTTTAATGTGCTATTTTCTCCAATTAAGTTTTTAAATTAATAGTCTTATATTTTCTGGGAAAAATAAATCAAATATTTCTTCTATAGAAACATAGAATTTAGATTTCTACACATGGTCATGTAAACAGTTCTTGAATACCTGTCATGAGGATGGTGGAATTTGGTGACAAACTTTTTAAATAAAGAGAAAAAGTTGTCATTAAATTCCAGGACACCTTTTACAGATATTCAAGAACAGTTTAGATTAGAATGTGCAGGAAATTAAATTATATGTTTCTATAGAAGAAATATTTGATTTATTTTGGCCAACAAATGTTTATTCTATAAAAACTTCAAAAATACTGCCCTAAACTCGCTCTCACTAGCACCCCACCTTAAGGTCAATTTACTCTTTAGAAATAAATAGTTTACTTTCGTAACAAAAAATAAGATGAAGTAAGAAAGAATGATAAGAATGTTTCTTCAAATATTCTGTTGATAAAACTCTCTTCTTTTTTTAACACAGTAGACGGTAGTATCTAGTTGAAAAGGGGAGAATTCTAATATATTCCTTCCCGAAGCCCCTATTTTCTCCCTCCTCCCCTTTAACCAACCCTTGTGGTAGTCCTGACGATGGTCGAGACGTTTCCCCTGGGTACTTCCTTTTATCCACGACAATCCCCGGCTTTATCCGGCCCGTCCGAAAGTCTGAGCCTCAGAGCCTTATATTATTATCTCGTTAAGACAGATCTTATTTTTTGTTTTCGTCCAACCTTGTGATGGGAATTGGGGACTTCTGTGACAACTGGAGTCAAAAAGCGATGCGGCTGAGCACTTAAAGGGTGTTAGATTAGCAGAGCGTGTAATTTAAATAACCAAGGAAGACAACTTGTTGAATCTGAACCCGTACCACTGGGGAGGTTAGAACAACATGTGCGCATGCGCTGACAATATTTTAGGATAATTACATTTGACCTTTATTTTGGAGTAAACGTTTCGTTTCAATCCGGTTTGTTCTGCATGGTGATAGCATGTATGAGGTAAATGGTCCGAACTGAGTATGTTTTTTTTTATGATAGCGAAGCATGTCTCATATCAAAAACTTGGAAAAAACAAAGTACCATCTTAGTGGATTTCCTCTTTACTCACACCAGTGGCGTGTCGTGAAGTGTTGCAAGGGAAACAGACCTTGTCAAAACTGTACCTGTGATATGACTTCGACCAATTGGGACCTATTTGACCAATCATACACCTGCTCTGCTCTGCATGCCTCGATACCTGACCAATGAGTGTTCTACTAAGGGTTGTGACCAATTCACAGGTACAGTTTAAACTAATTCTGCTTACCCGGGCAACACTTTACGACACGCCACTGACTCACACTACAATACCACCAGCCTTTCACCTTCCTCTAGGGCTACCAACCGTTCTCTTTTTGAGGTGGTAAAATAACGTACTCTTACTTTTCACTTATCGAAGCAAAATAAACGCTTCTTTTTTTATGCAAAAATAAAATAAAAAATCATATTATTTTACTAAAGGGTGACCTGGTGGTCTAGGGGTAAGGTGTTGGACTTCTGTGCTGGGGGGTTAGGGATTCAATCTTCGGTCCCGGTACGGATTTATCTGATTACCAAACCCTTCCTTCTCTGACAAGACGTGTATTAATCACAACTTGTGAATGTGGGCAATGCCAGGCCTCCACCGTGGTTCGGATTCCACGTTAGACTGTAGGTCCTCCATTTAATCTCGCAATCACCCTACCATTACACATTAGCGTAAGTGTGTTTAACCCGAATGGGTAGTAAGACGTGGTGCTAGTAATAATAATAATACACACTACTACAGTCTATTTTTTTTAGCACTTCGTCTTACTACCGGGTCATGTTGTATAAGCATAGCTACATTATATGACACAAATTATGAACAAGGACGTAGAAAGGTACCTAAATGTCGAGTGTCATAAGTCACCTGTGAGCTGCCAGTCAGCACCAAAGAAGCCACGGGGCTACTGTACCTATATGGAACATTGTAATTGGGCAGATCCCGCCAAATGTCTTTGGCGCTGTGCCATTATAGTCACTCTTTCGGTTGAAACTAGGCAGTGTAGTTATTGTGATCTAATGTCCCGTGAACTTAAACTAGTAAGCGTCTCCGTGCTTTCACATAGTTCTTGAATGTGTATACAGTGAGTGAATAAAACAAGACAGTTAGACGAGTCAAATGAAGTTGAGTCTTCTATTCATTCCCAGTTCCGATTCCTATAGTTCACTTTCAGGTTTGGCACGCACCTGTCAAACCAGGATAACATAAATCACAGGGAATTCAATATGCACGAAAAAAACCGCGGGAAAACACAGGTAATTTTACATAATATTTAGCATCGCGTCTTACTACCCGTTCGGGTTATACGCTTTAAGCACTAATTACGCTATTGGATTAGGAATTGAGAAGGTTGAATTAGAGGAAGTGAACCCGAATTTGCGTGGAGTGAGAGTGGGAAAACCATTTAGGAAACACCCCCCCCC
>CABEEJ010002371.1:30003-73349 GCA_901482245.1 Timema douglasi
GAAGGTTGAATTAGAGGAAGTGAACCCGAATTTGCGTGGAGTGAGAGTGGGAAAACCATTTAGGAAACCCCCCCCCCCCCCAGTCCACTCGACCGAGATTCGAACCTCGATCTCCCCGTCCTCAGCAGTCGAGCTCAACACGACAAGCGCGTTAGCCAACTACGCCACAGAGGCGGGTGGGAATTTTACAAAATCTAGTAAAAAATACTGGCATGATTGGGAATTTGGGACATGAAATTGAAAGTTTAAAATAGTAGGTACTTGGATGGAAAAAAAAAATGGACTGAAGAATTAAGCACGCTGATTCACACATGTGTATTCCTTAAACAAGGGTTGTGAGGTTACAGAAGATGTATATTTCCTCTTCATAAATCTTAAATCATCCTGTTTTAAATATAAGTAACATTACTTCATACGTCAGTTTGATGAAAAATGATATTGTATTACTTTTTTATTCAATATATGCTGCCCGCAAAAATGCGAACTCCGTTCTGAAAAAAACAAAGAATTTGTTAGTAAGAAACTTATTGGCAACCCTGAATTTGTTTTCGTGTTCGTAACACTGGTCCACCAGAGATCTAGTCTGTTCCATTTTAGAGTAACTTCACGCTACACTTGTAAATTGAGTATATAATTACTTTATGTGGGCGACTAATTTCTCGCAAAAGAGAATCAATTAGCCCGGCGGGTATTTTGGAAGCTAAGCTAACAGCTCCACTCCCCCACATACGAGGAGACTACTGGAGAAAACTAAGACAACAAGTAACTGTCAGGAGTTGGATTAACAGTAGGAACATAAGCAGTACCTTATTGAACATGTTTTATAACTTTATCAGCCTACATTTCTATTTAAAACGTTCCCATTCCTGTGATAACTACTATACCTTTTTAGAAAAGTAAATATAAAGATATAACCTCAACAACCCCAACTGAAACACGGCGTGACCCTGACTAGGTTCGCGACCTCCTTGGTTGAAAACTACTGGTTTAAGCCATTAATAACTTGGATGAAAAAAAACAGACTAATAAAAAACCACAGCAAAGTAAATATAGAGCCCGTATACATTTTTTTAAACATTGGAGGAAACATTATTTTTCAGAAAATACAAAATAGTTTCTTGCCTTCAGCATTGATAATATTTCACTATACTATTATTATTTTTAGTACCACGTCTTACTACCCGTTTGGGCTATTATACGCTTATGTACTAATTACGCTAGTGGTTTTAGAGATTAGCAAGGTTATATTTAGAGGAAATGTACCCGCATTTGCTTGTAGGAAGAGTGGAAAACCTATTTGTAAAAACCACCCTAAGTACGCCCAAACGTGATTCGAACCTCAATCTCCCCGGCATATGCAGTCTGGTCTATTGCCCCGGTAGCGCCTTAGACCATGCGACCGTCGAAGAGAGTTATTATACCAATATTTATAGTTCTATATATCGAAAGTGATTTCTATAAATAGCATGACTTGACGTATGAATGTATGAAAAGGGTTTGTTTTTTATACATTTATAACTGTCAAAAAAAACACTCCGCCCTTCTTAATGTGTTGTTAAAGTTTGACAAAGCAGTACGACTCGGAAAAAATAAATATTTCTATATGCTTTTCTCGTTAATAAATACCATTAAAGTCGCTACTATGGCCGCCGATGGAGCAGCTCTCCCTCCAAATAAATCAAAAAGGGGGTGGGGGTGAGGGTGGGGTAGAGGAACGTTCCAGATGTCCAACTTCATCCCAAAGCCGCCTTCTCTCCAGACTTGCACTTGACTCAATTTCAACTTCTGTTGACTTAGCCATCCTTCAACACCCCCCCTCCCCCTTCGTCTCTCTTGCCCACCGACGAAACGTGTGGAGTTTAGAAACCCATCGGATACCATTTATTGTTGTCACATTGATTCAAAGCGAGAAGTTGAGTCTTTAAAAAGTCCGTTCACCGTAGGAATTGTTTTCTGAAAGGCCCTTTTCCCTACTAGTAATCTATTATATAATAGGATATTGGTAGGAAAAAAGACCTTCCAGAGAGTAATTCCTACCGTGAATGGAGTATACTAACATTTTTGTTCTCTGGCGCTTTTATTAAACCACCTGGGCTATCCGCGTTTAATTACGCTATTTGGGTATGCATAAGTGAGGGCGGAAATAAAAGCAAATTTGGCTGCATTTACGTTGAGCAAGAGTTGTTAACAGTTTTAAGGCCGGCAGTTGTCTTGTCATAAAATGCTGTACTCTTTCAAAAACACATTACATTTCGATTCTTGCTTTCAATCCGAAACTGGCAATTTTGAGCATTTACAGTAATGTTAAGCAGCTCCACATTAATGACGTACCAACACGATTATAGCTAGGAAACAAGGTCAAGTGAAACAAATGTTTATATAAACTTTTTTCGTTGTTTTTGTGTCTCATTTATACCGCAGAAGTGGGTCTTATATTTACGGTACACTCTGTATAACATAGTTTGACTTAATTTTATATTAAACTTTTTTTTTTAACTGTGATTGGAAGTTGGAGAGGGGGTGTTAAGTAAGTTTAACTCACTCACCACGTAACAAGATGACCGTCATTCCTATAATATCTACTATAGAAATTAATTTTTGATAAAAAAAAAGGCACTTTAAAAATTAATAGCATAAATAAATACAACAGGTACGGAGGATTTAAACGATTTGATTTGATACAAAAAAATATTATTCAATCCCTAATTGTGTTCGTAAAAAAATTAAAAAAATTAATTTTCAAAATGCTCTTTTAGGGCGTCTTCCGTTTTTGTGTCAAAGATATATAGGATACACATCTTTTGGCATGGAAACTTCTTTCACGCAGCCGAAGATATGTGGAGATGGTGAGAAATATTTTTAAAAAATGCACAAATCGGTTGTGCTTGTTTGCGGGAAAAATATTTACTACAGGTATAGTTTAGGGTGAGCTTTCCCTCTTCGCCCCTTTTTCGAAATTGGGTTAGTGCCAAACCTACAGCCATTTCTACAATACGACCTGGTATTAAGTTGTCTAGTTTGGGGTACTTACCTTAGACATTATATTTATTATGTTTGTATTTTACTTGCTCTGTTTTTTGTGGGAGAGATATCTAAACCATTCTCGTTTTCATTTTTTTTATTACTATTGTTATTACTACATATTTACTACTGTTGTTATAATTAATATTACCTAATTATTTCATTTATAATGTTTAGTATTATTACTATAAATATTAATTTTAACTAGCAACAATGATATTAGACTGATAATTAGGAAAAGAATATAGTCGGTAAATTCATGCTATTACTCGATCAGTAAGTTATTGACATCTCACCTGCTTTCAAGAAATTTAAAACTAAGAATATACAAAACAATAATTCTACATGTTGTTATCTATTACACATGTAACGGATAGATGTAGTGACTATTTTGCGAGTGCAGTGAGCGTACCCACCTCTGTAACTCTAATGTGGAAATAAGGGGTGGGGGCGACCGTTGCAAATAGCAGGTAGCAAGTAGTCTTTCTGTGAGTGCGTTTGGGACTGGTCGGGTTATGCCAGAGACGTGACACGGCGACCGAAATTGTACATGTATATTGATGTATGATAGTTGTACCCTTAAGTGTAAATATATATATAATTTGTAAATAGTAAAACACGCTACAATTGGTGGCAGCGGTGGGATTTTGTGAACTCAAATTAAAATGGCAGAAATGTGTGCAAAACCAACTGTATACACGGGTTCTGGTGATTGGTGTGAGTGGCTATTTCAGTTCCAACTGGCGGCAGAAATCAATGGTTGGAGTGATGAAAAAAAATGTTTGTTCATGGGTATGTTCCTCTCGGGGGTAGCTCTGGGTGTGTACAGAGACCTGCCAGATAGCGAGAGAAAGGTATGGGCAACATTAGTGGAGCGGTTAGGGGACAAATTTAATCCACGTGAAAGGACAGAACTTGATAAATTACAGTTCCAAAATCGAACTAGGCAGGTAGGCGAATCGCTACTGGAGCTTGCTACGAGCTTAAGAGCCCTCGCGACTCGCGCATACCCGAATGTAAATAGCGAAGCTAGGGACGAATTATCGCGGGACCGGTTCTTGGCAGTTCTCGGGAGTGATATAATACTTCGTGTGCGGCAAGAGCGGCCTAAGACACTGGAAGCTGCCGTGAGCTTGGCTCTTGAGCTGGAAGCTATAGGCCAAGTGGAGGCGGCCAATCAGGTGTGTCGAGTATCCGCAGATGATGAGTTATTGCAGCCGATAAAGACGAGTGACGCTTGTGTTGTAACTCAAGAGCATCACAAAATGGAACAAATGATGAACATGGTGATGCAGACAATGGATGCCGTCCGCGATGTTTGTGAATCTTTGAAAAATGTTGCGGGTACCATCCAGACAATGAAGCAATGTCAACGTGGACGAGAAATAAAGTGCTACCAATGCGGTGAACTGGGACATGTTCGGGCAAAGTGTGGTAAGAATAAGAAACAAAAAAACTAGTGCGCGCCGGTGTGCCCGAAACCACACCGGCAGTAAATTCCGATTCAAAACAGTACCGCGTTGTAGTAGGAAGTGTGGACCCATACTCAGCCGTGTTCGTGGAAGGAAAATTGTGGGACGAGCCTATAGATTTACTGATAGACACTGGAGCGGCTGTTTCCCTCATAGATGAGAAAGTTTGGCAACGAGCGTCAAATGGCAAACTTCAGCCAACGAACAGGTCAGTTATAAATGCAAGTGGTGATCATATGACTGTGCTTGGTACAGTGAGTGTACCCGTTAGAATAGGAAGCTACTTTGTAACACAGGAAATGATTGTTGCAAAGGGACTGACACAGATGTGCCTTATAGGCACTGACTTCTTACGCAGAAACAAATGCGATGTTTTGCTTTCGAAAGGAATAATGCGGGTAGGTGAAGGGGAAGTACCCCTAAATAAAACACAAGGGGAAACACAGCCTGGAGTGTGCCGGGTGACTTTGAAAGAAACAATCGTGATACCGAGTGGACATGAGGTGGTGCTTCAAGCAGCAGTCAGTGCGGACATGGGGATGGGGGTATTAGAAACAAATAGTCACCTTTCTGAGAAGCATGGAATTTTCGCGGCCCGCGTTGTAGTATCTTCCAAGGACAAGGCTATTCCAGTGAGATTGCTAAATCCACACCCACATCCAGTGACTTTATATAGTGGGACAAATATTGGATCACTGATGCCATGCGTCATCGCAGGGACGGTAGGGACTGGAGATAAAACTACCCGGGACGAGAAGGCATCTAGCTTATTTGATTTAGACTCAGCCAAGCTATCACTTACCCAACGTTCCATAGCAGAAGCCATGTTGAACGATTTTCCAGATGTGTGTTCTTGGGGACCAAACGACCTTGGTCGTACTAATCTAGTCTATCACGAAATTGATACGGGTGGAAGTACACCCATCCGCCAACCACCGAGAAGAGTACCATTCCACCGTAGGGAGGAAATGAGAAGTGTTGTGAAAGAGATGAGCGAAAATGACGTCATTCAACCCTCAACCTCCCCATGGAGCTCACCCGTTGTTATGGTGAAGAAGAAAGATGGCGGAACTAGGTTTTGTATAGATTATCGGCGGCTGAACGATGTTACAAAGAAAGACGCGTATCCCCTCCCTCGTATAGACGATCTACTGGACTCTCTAGGAGGTGTGAAGCTATTTTCCACAATCGATATGGTGAGTGGCTACTGGCAGCTTGAGGTTGCTCCTCAGGATCGTGAGAAGACCGCATTCACAACAGGAGATGGGCTGTGGGAGTTTAAGGTGCTTCCCTTTGGAGTTTGCAATGGCCCAAGCACGTATCAAAGATTGATGGATCTAGTTCTATCGGGCCTCCAGTGGGATACGGCATTGGTGTACCTGGATGATGTAATCGTGATTGGGAGAACCTTTGAAGAGCACATCAGTAGACTACGTGAGGTGTTCAAGAGGTTACGGGAAGCTGGCCTAAAAGTGAAACCATCGAAATGTAATCTATTTCGAACAACTGTGAAGTTTCTGGGACACGTTATTTCAAAGGAAGGTGTGGCCACTGATCCGGAAAAAGTTCGTGCAGTGGTGGACTACCCCATACCTAGTGATATCACTGAACTCAGGGCATTTCTGGGGCTATCTTCATATTACAGACGTTATGTAAAGGGATTTTCAAACATCGCGGCACCCCTGTACCAGCTCACACAAAAAGGAGAGAGGTTTAGGTGGAGTGAACAGTGTGATTGTGCCTTTAATCAGCTGAAACAACTTCTCACATCTGCTCCAATTCTTGCCTATCCAAGGATGGACACTGAGTTTATCTTGGATACAGATGCCAGTGGGACAGGCATTGGAGCTGTTTTAAGTCAAGTACAGGAGGGAGAAGAACGCGTAGTATCCTACCTTAGTCGAGCGCTAACAAAGGCTGAGCGTCGCTATTGTGTAACTAGAAGAGAGATGTTGGCGTTGGTGTATGCAACTCGACACTTCCGGAGTTATTTATACGGCAAAAAGTTTAAAGTACGCACAGACCACAACTCTCTTCGCTGGATGCAGCAGTTTAAGGAACCTGAAGGGCAAGTTGCCCGGTGGCTAGAGCAATTGGCCGAGTTTGAGTTTATGGTAGAGCATCGTCCTGGAAAGAGTCACGGAAATGCTGACGGATTATCACGTTTGCCATGTAAACAATGTGGGCAGGAGGAGCTTCCGGTATCCGCTATATCTCAAGATAACTCCAGCTGGGCACTTCATTGGTCAGACACGGACATCAGATTGCTACAGGACGCTGATGAAGCCATCGGACACATTGCTCAACTAAAGCGGGAAGAGAAGGAGAGGCCAACCACCTGTGAAGCATCCAGTAGAGGAGAGAGCTACATGAGCTTGTGGGCACAGTGGAAACGACTAGAAGTACATCGGGGCCTTCTGTACCGTCGCTGGTTGGAAGAAAATAAGCCGGATATACTTCAGCTTGTAGTACCACGTCACCTATCTACCGATATTTTAAGATCACTACATGATGCGGTTACTGGCGGCCACTTAGGTGTTACAAAGACGTTAGAGAAAATCCGACATAGGTTCTATTGGCCAGGGATGACCAATGATGTAGAGCTGTGGTGTAGAGAATGTCCTGAGTGCGCGAGAAGGAAATCACCGACCACCAAGCTGAGAGCACCCCTTGGGACTTACCTCGCAGGATTTCCCCTCCAGCGTGTAGCTACGGATATTCTGGGACCCTTGCCAAAGACAGCTCAAGGAAACAAATACATTCTTGTAGTGACTGACCACTTCACCAAATGGACGGAGGCATATGCTATGCCAGATATGGAAGCGTCAACAGTAGCTAAGCTTATTGTGGAAGAGTTCATCTGCCGGTTTGGTGTGCCAGTGGAACTTCATACAGATCAAGGACGCCAGTTTGAGTCTAAACTATTCCAAGAAATTTGTCAACTTCTTGGGATAGAGAAAACTCGCACAACTCCATACCACCCACAGTCAGATGGCCTGGTAGAAAGATTCAATAGAACTCTATGCGCAATGCTTTCCCAGTACGTCAACAACTCTCAGGACAACTGGGACAAGGCCCTGCAACAAGTCCTACTAGCATACCGGTCCAGTCCACAAGATTCGACGAAGTTCACCCCTTACTATCTCATGTTCGGTCGGGAGGTACGGTTACCAATTGACGTGATGTATGGAGAACCAGAGCCTGCCGACAGTGTTGTAGAGTATGCTCGGCAGTTAAGAACAAATTTAGAAACTGCACATCGTTTGACACGAGAACATCTCGGCAAAACACATCGGGTGCAAAAAGATGTGTATGACCGGAAGTGCATGGGCAGTGCCTATAAGGTTGGTGATCGTGTGTGGCTGCACCAGCCAGCAGTCAGAAAAGGAACCTCACCTAAACTGCACAGGGCATGGGATGGCCCATATATTGTGAAGACCATAATATCCGATGTAGTTTACCGCATCCAACGTGAATCACCCAAGCGTAAACGGATGATTGTACATTTCAACCGGCTGAAGCCATGCAGTTCAGTCCTAAGGGAACCAACATCAACAACAGAAAGGGAAGGGACAGATGTTAGTGAAAACTTGTCACCTGAGAAAGACTTAGGGCCTAGTCTTTTACCGAGAAGTTCTAGTTTAGATTTTTCTAATGAAGATGAAACAAAAACTAACAGTCCGGAATTATTTGTGCTACCCAAGATTATTCCAGAGAGACGCTATCCTGCAAGGCAGAGGAAGCCCACGGGATACTATCTGGATGTATGATCCTAATGACTCTCCTGAATAAAAAAAAACCCCACAAACCTCTTAGTGTGATTGATATGTGTTATAGTGGCTCAGGAGACCCTCTTAAAAAGGAGGGAATAGTGTAACGGATAGATGTAGTGACTATTTTGCGAGTGCAGTGAGCGTACCCACCTCTGTAACTGGAATGTGGAAATAAGGGGTGGGGGCGACCGTTGCAAATAGCAGGTAGCAAGTAGTCTTTCTGTGAGTGCGTTTGGGACTGGTCTGGTTATGCCAGAGACGTGACACGGCGACCGAAATTGTACATGTATATTGATGTATGATAGTTGTACCCTTAAGTGTAAATATATATATAATTTGTAAATAGTAAAACACGCTACACACACATTAATCTGAATGCCAAACCCTCCCTTCACCTCTGACAAGACGTGTATTAATAACAAAAAAGCACTTCAAAAATTAATAGCATAAATAAATAATACAGGTACGGAGGATTTGAATGATTTGATTTGATACAAAAAAATAATATTCAATCCCTAATTGTGTTCGTAAAAAAATAAAAAAAGTAATTTTCAAAATGCTCTTATAGGGCGTCTTCCGTGGAATGTCACCGTGGTTCGGATCCCACGTTAAACTGTAGGTCCTCCATTTCATCTCGCAATCACCCTACCATTACACATTAGCGTAAGTGGTTATAACCCGAACGGGTTAGTAAGATGCGGTGATAATAATCATGTTCTATTAGGGTATGAAAAGTTGTTTCTTATCTTACATGGCTAAAATAAATTTAATGTGTTCGAAAATACGGTGTTTTTAGAAATATGTTTGGTCCAAAAAGGCATGAGGCTATTGGTGAATGGAGGAATCTACATAATGATGAGATACATTCACTCAATACGTAACGCCAGACAGTGTTAGGATAATCAAGTCTCGTAGATTACGGTGGGTAGGACATGCAGCGTGAATGGGAGCATCTAGAACCATATTCAGGGTATTGACTGGTAAACCCAATGGGAAGAGACCACTGGAAAGATCTAGATGTAGATGGGAGGATATCATTAGAATATACTTGAATTATATAGGGATTGGATGTAATGTGGTGGACTTGATAGAACTAGCTCAAGATAAGGTTAGAGTGTAATGTGGTGGACTTGATATAACTAGCTCAAGATAAGGTTAGAGTGTAATGTGGTGGACTTGATAGAACTAGCTCAAGATAAAGTTAGAGTGCAATGTGGTGGACTGGATATAACTAGCTCAAGATAAGGTTAGAGTGTAATGTGGTGGACTTGATAGAACTAGCTCAAGATAAGGTTAAGAGTGTAATGTGGTGGACTTGATAGAACTAGCTCAAAATAGGTATAGGTGGTGTATTTTTAAGTGCGGCGATGAATATTAGAGCTCCTAATTATTAATACTGTACTACCAAACTATGTTTACTTTCTCATATAGATAATTTATTGTATTTGTGAAAAATGTTGGCCTCGAGAGTATGAATACGTAACCTCATTACCTTGGAGAGAGGTGGTAAAACCCCCAGGAAAAATAAAATACTAACAAAAATCTACCAAACCCGACCAGGATTCAAACCCCAGTGGATAACAGTCTAAATCACACAAATGAAAGTTTTTGACTCTCTAGTAAGCCTCACTGGAATCCGGCGAATTTTTTGTCGGCTGACAAAGTAAACGTCGAGAGTCTAACGTCTTAGACATCGCGATCGCCGCGTACGGGTCTCTTACACTGCCTTCTTTTTCTTCCCCCTAGTGTGTAATCGACTCCCCGTTCGATTCCCAGTGGCCTGGGCTTGATATTTGTCACTTTAATTGTAGAGTTATGGCGGGTCATCAGTACTTGTGTGGTTGTCGACCCAGCGGGCCAATGCTTTCTCATACTGGTCACGTGCGGGTACTTTGTTATAATTATGGATTTTCTCGCGTTATTCCCTCCTCCTCACCCTGCCAGCTCTATTTTCCCCGAGTCCCGCAGGGGAAGAAATAAATCCTTGGATAAACTCTGCTTGGCGTTCTCCACCGTGTCACTTAATATCCCTTCCCTTCCCAGTATTTAATGTAAAAAAAATCGATTTTTCGGATACTTTACATTTTTATGGACTTTATTTTATCGTATGATTAATGTGAACTTTTGAAGAGTTTAATCTTGAAGAAACATCTTACATTTAAACGTGTATATTGTACGTTTGACAAACATTTAAATAATATTCTTATTTATTTTTTGTTACAAAATTAAGTAGAGCCAATTATAATTTTAATAGATTTTACCCCGCTTTGGTGGCCACATGGTCTACAGCGTCACTCTAGCAATATATTGACTACTGATAACGAGGATATTGGGGTTCGAATCTGGGTCAGGTTTACTGAGAGTTTTTTCCCCCTAAAGAGTTTTACACTTTCCTTCCAATTAATTCCTGTACAGTTCCTATAAATTCAACCCGAATGAGAAGTAGGACGCGGTATCAAAAACAAAAATAAGAGTACCGATTAAAATAAGATCGGAATATTCATTTTACTACAGTAGCTCATGCTTATTGGCAAATTAACTTAAAGGGCAAAGATGATGAGAATATTTGAATGGATTTAAACCATAATTCGTTTCAAGAAAAGCCAGAATTAAAAGCAGTGAAAACCTAAAATTGGAAAAACTAACCTCTCAGAACACCTGACCGGGATTTGAACCCAGCCAAATCCCCCCTTCTGTTTCATAATCAGGAGTAAATGTCATTGCACAAATCCCACTAGTTATTGGAAATATTGCTAAAATAAAATAACCCAATATTTATAAAAATATCTATAGCTCTTTTCTAAATTTAGTCATATTTTTGCCACCAAGCCTGAGCCGTGAGCATGCACGTTTAAATTTGTGGCCCGATCCATTATTATTTGCAACCCGCGGACCTTTGTATGATGGGTATTTTTATACACGTTGTAGGAATACACCAATCGAGAACACGAAACTTGTAAATTGGTCATTATTCGGGTAAATCTAGCATGTGAGATTGGTGTAGTAAATTTTACTCTTTATTCACCAAAGATCTTTTTCCAAAAATTATTAAATTAGCGCCCAAAATGTGTTCAATATTTGGCAGCATATACATGTGCTTTCGTTCATGAAAAGGAACAAAATTCCCGAGCGGTCACTTTTGTCATACTTTTTTAGCGTGACATCAACAAGAGTGCTAAAGACACACACACACACACCCTTGCTGCAAACTTAAGGTTTCGAATTTTGTGTTTAAGGAAATATAGTATTAAGTTTTAACATGTTTATATAATATTAATTTTATTTTTGTCATAATAAGTAATCTAAAATTGAGATTTTTCCACTTAAGGTCCTTGGCCCTGTCGAGTGCAAGTCTAAAACCTATTTTGTGGGAGGGTGAAAGGTGTGACGTGGCTTCACCACCGATCAAAGTATCCTTCCGCGCCAACAAGAACAGACGGATCACGTAAACCGTAGATGGCGCTAGCTACCGGACAGGTCTTGTAGAAAAAGCATACGTTTGGAAATACCAGTTTTCTCAAGAACGAGTGGAAATGTTATGTTAATATTTTCAACACCGCCTCTAAGCTAATGTATTGATGTTTATTAATTGTTACACTTTCTTATTTTTTGTTATGAAGCCGGCAGTTTTCTATTGAGAAATGTAAATTTAATCGATATTTGATCACTGTTAAAATTATAGAGGAGATATGTGTATATAAAAAGTATAACTTAATCAATTTATTTAACCTACTGTTTCCGAAAAGAAAATGGCAAAACAATAAAAATTCTTGAAGATAACCGTTTGTTTCCACGGCTCTGCATTTTCACGCCAAATGAAATGGGCCAATCGCCTTAAGATGGTAATAATGTTGAATTTTATTAAATGTGGCCCCCTCATTATTTTCAATGTTTAATGGGGCCCTTATGGGCAAACAATTTTGACAAGTCTGTACTAGAGGATGTAGCCATCACCTTGTGAGAGACTGTGTTATAAAAAAAAACTATAAAACTGAACAAATATATTTTTCTCAGATAAGAAACACGCACATTTAAACTGGAGAGTGAATTAGGCTACATAATGATGTGTTGCATATCCTGTACTCATCAAAAGACATTGTTTGGATAAAAAAAAAGTCTCGTAAATTACGGCGGGCAGGACATGCAGCGTGATTGGGATAATCTAGAACCGTGTTCAGGGTACTGACTGGCAAACCAATTGGGAAGAGACCAGTATGAATATTTGGACGTAGATGATAGTGTCATAGAGTAAGCATGCATTCTGACAGCATTGAAATGTTGTGGGATAAATATACTGCGTTTTAAACTTCTTTAGGATTGAGGTCGGCGCAGCCGGTATGGGGAGTGAAGACTCGTCACATGTTCGACCAATCCGTGAAGGGTAATTGTCATAGCAACCGATGCACGTTGCGAGATTTCTTGACACACTGAGTATGCTTGCATAGTAGTAATGCGCAAACTCGCACTATTCGGCAACCATGCTCCTCAGCCTACCCACCACGGGGATCCTAAAGCAGTTTAAATAGCGGCAGAATCAGAGTGTTGGATCTATTGTGGTGCCAAAGCGTGTCTCACAAGTCATAACAGAAAGAGAAAGGCTATTTTACTCTCTAGTCTCTATCCCCACAATACCCCGACTCGTGCACCTCCCTGACTTCCAACGCAAAGAGGAACGGTCTCTGTAAATAAAGCGAACACAATCGATACAGGGTGTCATTACGTTAAAGATAATAAAGTTGTAACTAACTGTTATATTTTCAGACACCCAAATGTGTAGGAAGAGGAATGCATTCTCGTAAACCCACTATCAACCGATCCCCCTTCTTACATGTCACAACACGCAGCTTTTTTTTTTTTTTCCGGATTTAACGGAACCTCAAACTTCCGAGACTCGATTTATTGAGACTAATGCATTTGGGACTAAACCATTAGCATTAAACCTAGATATCCCAGTTACAAATAACCGCCGTTTGTAAATTTACCTTCTTAATTCTCTACCAGGCAAACCTAGATGTACTTAAAATATTACTCCGAGCATCCTGAAAGCTTACATTCAAAAGAACTTTTATACATAAGAATAAGATTTTGTTCTGAAAACCTTTTTGGTTGCTTTTTTTTTCCATTGAGTTTACAAGAGGAAACACGCCTTACAAGAAGTTGTTCAACAAAGCTCTTTCCTTAGTTATTGCCTTTTACTTCTTCTTTTTTCCATAAAGAGAAAAATATATATATCTGAGCTTCTCGGCCTCAAGGAAAATATTGAGTCGTTTGATGTATGGCAGATATAATGGCCACTTTCCATCAAAGACCCACACAGAAATGAAACAAACATTGATATTGTTTCTTTGTAAAACAAAACAAAAATAACTTGTTACACGTGTATTTGACGTTAAAAGGCGGCTGCAGTGGAGATATTTTTAAAAAAAATCTTACTTAACGTGAAACTTCTAACAACATTGATTTTATCGCAAATCTTACAAATCTCTCGTATTTTCCGTAATATTTACGAAAATATATCCACTTTTACGATTTTATGGTATCTTTTGATAAGTTTACGATTTTTCGAAAAATTGTTTAGTATCTAAAGTAGGTTTATATATAAAATATATAAAAGTTTACGAGTTGACATTTAATCATAAAATAGACTGTGTCACTCTTCTTGTATGCAAAATTCACAGTTTTGTAGTTATCGCAGCGTAAGATCAAACTTTCTGTGATTTTTTATGAAAATTTACATCTTAAAACGTCATAATGTCATAAACCAGATACATTTCTGTCCAAAGAATTTATTTTCTAAACCGTCCCACCCCCTTTTTTAATATATCCCTTTTTTTACCCCCTTAGTTTTATAGGTCTTGTTTTAAAATAAAAATTGTTGAAATTGGTTAGTTAGGACTCCAGGAACAATTGTTATAAGGAGTCTCTTCCCGTTTTAACTATAAGATTTGCAACCTTGGCAATCCAAACTATGTAGGGTAAGAACTAAGAAATGTATGTTTTAATATGTTGTGTGTTCATGGAAGTAACAGACTTTTATTTAATCATAAAATATTTATGTGCTATAGGTAACGGTTGGGAAACACGATTTCTTACCTTAAGACGAAAATGAATTTACTTGGGAATGGAGGAGGTTACATAATGATGTATTACATACCCTGTACTCATCACAGGACTTTGTTAGGGTAGTCAAATCACGTATATTACGGTAGGCAGGACATCAGCGTCACTGGAATATTCTAAAACCTGTTTCAGAGTATTGAATGGTAAACCCAATAGGAAGAGGCCAGTTGGAAGACCCAGACGCAGATGGGAGGTTAACATTGGATTTGACCTGGTAGATATAGGATGTAATGAGATGAACTGGATAAAACCAACTCAAAATAGATTGTAATGGGTGGTCTGTTTATTTTTAGCTCAAGATAGGGATAGTTGGCGCACTTTTGTAAGTGTGGCAATGAAATTTGGAGTTCTTGGTGTGATTTAGTGAGTAAGGGGGGGAAAAAATATTTTAAATAGTAAAGATTCTATTGAAGCTCGAATAGTAAAAATAAATAGAAAGTAATAAGGCCCATACATTTAAGTTTAATTTGGTATTTTAACGAATGTTTACTATTTTTTGAGAATATATTTAATAATTTTTCTCTTGAACTGTTGGTAGCTATGATTTCATCACATGACTTGCAAACTAAACTTAATCCAGGACAGTACGTCTAACATTACACACCCACTCTCAGAGCCTAGGCATCTACTAATTGAATGGCAGGACAGCCCCGTATGTAAATAGCACATTTCTTCGTCAAAACCACCCAGTATCGAACCAGAACCCATAGACTTGTGTTCGACCACTCTAACTATTTGTCAACTTGGATGGGTGGTAATGAAAAGCGGGAAGGTTTTTTTTCTACACCTTTCATAGCCCAGAGGTATGAGATATATGTAGGTGAGAGTGTTTTTTTTACGCCAGGGTTATTAAAAACTTAATGTTAGGATGAGGATAGAGGAGTGCAACCGCACTAGCGAGGATAAAGGATATGTAAATCACATGTGAAACCCATCCCTTTCGGCCAAGGTTTAAACATTTATTTAACACGATTCTGTGCGCGAACGGTCCAAGACGCCACTCTCGCATTAAACTGAACTGCCGGTGATGTGGAGATAGGGCTTGAATCCCGGCCGGGTGTAATGAGGGTGGTTTTTTTTTCCTAAATGGTTTTCCACTCTTCCTTCACGCAACTTTAGGATACATTTTTTCTAAATTCAACCGTTCTCATCCCTATTACATTAGAGTAATAAATACATATACGTATAACCTGAACAGGTAGTGAGACGCTGTGTTAAAAAAACAAACTCTGACTTCGTGGACAGAGATCGTGTCTTATACCACTCTTCCACCGGTTGAGAACCATGTCAGAGGCTGAACGATAAGCATTCTTCAAGAATCGCAGTGTACTTGATCGCTCTTGGAGAGAAGTTGTTGAAAGTTTCACTGGAGTGGCTTCTCCCTATGATTTTTACTGTATCTTTCCTCATTCCTTCTCCTTAAATGAATTGTAAGTCATTAATAACTCTTGTGTTGAGATTAACCAGTAAAAGAAAAAAAGTCGCATCTGATGGTAGAAGGACAATATACTCATTTGTCTCATCTCTTCTTCTTTTTTTTTTCTACCGAAGACCTTTATTTTGGTGTTGACAATGGGATGAGGTCGTTAGTTTTCAGCTTCAAGACAAGATGGCAGTCTTGTAAATTGAACCATCTAGAGTTAGGTTTTTATTTTTATCCTTCGTAGACAACTATTTCTATTTCTTAGGTCAAAGAAGAGGCTAAAAGTGAACTTTATTAAAGCCCTACTTGTTTGAGTCGTAACTGAAGCTTTTGACTTGTTATTCGTGTGTGTGTGTGTGTACCCCAATTAAATGCGCATCAAGAAATCACATAGTCCTATACTAATAATTCTAAACCATGATCCGTGCCCCGCGTCTTACTACCCGTAATATCCCGTTATATCCACATATTTACCCCAGTAGGGAAGAGAAAATTTTAAGGTAGTGTGCCCACATTTCATTGTAGGGAAATGGAGGAAATATTTAGTAAAAATAAAACCTCTGGACGCTTTGCCAAGACTAAAGTTCTAACATCCTCGTCACTGGAAAAACCATGCGAGACTTGGGAGTACGTTAATCAGCGGGCGATGATTGCGGAAGAGAGTTCAAAGATGCAACAAATTTGGTCCAGGATAGACAAAAGTGGAGAAATCTCCAGCAAATTAATTGAAATATTAATTACCTAATTATTATTATTATTATTATAATCGCGAATAGCCATTATTGACAGTTTTATAAATAGGCCTATATAGTTGCATTCATATATGCAATATTTATTGTGTCGTCGTTCCTACACCCCTGACCAGAATTATTGCATAAATAGCGTTACAACTTGCCTCGGGGGCGTAGTTAGCTAACGCGCTATTCGTGTTGGGCTCGACTGCTGAGGACGGGGAGATCGAGGTTCGAATCTCGGTCCGGTGAACTGGGGGTGGTTTTTCCTAAATGGTTTTCCACTCTCCCTCCACGCAAATGCGGATTCACTTCCTCTAATTCAACCTTCCCAATTCCTAATCCATTAGCGTAATTAGTACTTAGAGCGTATAACCCGAACGGGTAGTAAGACGCGGTGCAAAACAATAATAATAATAGCGTTACAGCGCGTATCGTATAGAAAACATGAACATTTCATGAATTTCATGTATTTGTTTGGAAATGTAAAACATCCCTAAGTCTAACTTCCAAACATTTCCTCACACAAACTTTTACTTGAGCTATTTTTCATTTATACTTTTAACAATACCGGCCCCGTGGCGTAGTGGTCAGTGCACCTGGCTATAAGTCTAGGGGTCCCGGTTTCAATTCTCGGCTGGTACCTTTGGTATTTTTCCCGAAAGGGGAATTATCACAATGGTCAACGGGCTTTGTTTATTTAGGCTTATGTTAGTTGGGTTTAAGTGTTTCCATACTCTCTTATTCATCACCAACATCACCTCATCTCTTCGGGACATGGAAAGAGCCTCCACGGAAAGGATGTACAATTAGTACAATCGGGCGTCCCCTGTGAAACGGTAGATTAGTACTGGCTAATATTTCCACAGACTGAGCTATAGATTGATGTAGTACACACGCGCAATATGGCATGGTGTAATCCATAAATGAAAGATTGCTACCATTTAGGGTAAAGAGTGTAGAGCCGACAGTCGTCACAAATGAATCAAAATAAGGGTGTTCATGATGTATAGTCTGTGCCTCAATCTAGATTGAAGTTAATTTCTAACAGCTACATATTTTATTCTAAAATGATTATATGATTTAATCACTATATCCTATTTTTCCTTTCAAATAAAGACATTATATCAAGTGTAACTAAGTTTCTTAAATCAATTTAGAAATTAAAGTAATTGTTTAAAAACTAAAGTGCACTAGGATAATACATTTTACAATATTAATTCAGTATAAGATATCCAAACTATTTTGTGTATAATTATAGTTTACAATTCTTATGGGTAGAAGTAAATTATTATTTGCTACATAAACATTTCCGTGAATATATATAGAACTAACACCACGTAGTTTCCATTTTATTATTTATGGATTTATTCTTAAATGGATAACTTAATAAAACAATTCATGAATTTCTATAAATACAAAACAAAACAATTTTGCTAAGCTCTTTATAAATAAACAGAAACATCATTACTTTTAAAGCTGATTTGTAAATTTGCAAGCTTAGTAGTTTGTATATTGAGGAGTGAGTGGTTTTACATTTGAAATGTGTTATATTTATTTATTCACTCTAAAGTTATGTAACTTTTTATATTAATTCAGATCAAGCCTGAAACACAAAATATTTCAATAAAATACAATCTCAAATCTGACAGCAATTTTTTTTTTAGGTGAGGCTTAATTTTTATTATGAAAGAAAGACCAGTAATAAAAATCCTATCACTTGTTAATAATAGTTAGTTTTTATATAAAAACTATTTTAAATAAAATTATTTCCACACACACGTTTGTTTGATACATAAATATTAAATTAATAATTAACGTTTAGGTGTACTTTTCCATACATATCAAAATAGTTTATAGTTACTACGATGTGAATTTTAAACGGCGATGATATCTATCGTTTTTTTGTTTTTACTCTCTCAACTCAAGAAGAAGTACTGAAATCGTGAAAAAAAAATCCATCTCTAGATTATGATGAAACACTACGTTTTATATGAGCCCGAAACCATAAAAGGGGGTTTCACCATTCTCTTTGGCCACGGATTTAAAACGGTTAGATGGATTTGTTCAAGCTTGATATTTATATTTCATAGGGCTATAACTTGGGAAGGTTTTTATGATTTTGATCCTAGCTCTATAGTTGAGGGTAGTTCACTAATGAATGAATTTTACGAAAATCTATTTAACGATTTTGTTTAAAATAGATATCTAGATAGTGTTATTATTATTATTATTATTATTATTATTATTATTATTGTTATTATTATTAGCACCGCGTCTTACTACCCGTTCGGGTTATACGCACTTACGCTAATGTGTAATGGTAGGGTGATTGTGAGATGAAATGGAGGACCTACAGTTTAACGTGGGATCCGAACCACGGTGGAGGCCTGGCATTCCCCACATTCACAAGATGTATTGTCAGAGGTGAAGGAAGGGTTTGGTAATCAGATAAACCTGTGCCGGGACCGAGGATTGAACCCCGGCCGCCAGCACAGAAGTCTGACACCTTACCCCTAGACCGCCAGGTCACCAAATCTCGTTGATAAAATTCACTCTAGCGCACCCAATATTTACAGGAATCTTAATGTCACATTACTCCACCGTTCTATCACGGGTCTGCATCGGTGGGCGCGCGGACTAAAGGTCAAGCTCATCTTGTCTTATTTGTTGGTTGATGGGGATATTGAGTCTAAAATCCCTGTCTGGGCATACAGGTGGTGGCTTTACCTAGATTAAATACCCCCAGCCCCCGGTTTTCCACTTTATCAGCGTAGTCAAAATTATATTCACCCCATCTTCCTCATCTTTTTATCCTATCAGCGTAATTAACACACACCCTGATAGATTGTAAGACGCGTTGAAAGATAATTGACTTGGTTGTCAAATCGTGAGACATATTGCATCCCTTTATGCCTGCTTTCTTCTTTTTATTCCGTTATGAGGGATTACCTCTGCTACAGTAGCCCCATGACTTCTTTGGTGCTGACTGACAGCTCACAGCTGACAGCTGACGGCTTTGAAAAGCTACCAGACCACGTTATGTATCCCTACGCTGAACCATATGATCTGTAAAATGATTTGTTTATCAGCTGTCACTTCTGAAAGTCAAAATTTAGGTATATACCTAAATGTTGACTGTCTTAAGTGAGCTGTGAGCTGTCAGTCAGCACCAAAGAAGCCATGGGGCTATTGTAGTAGAGAAACAAAATAAAGCTCGTAAAATAAATATGAAGCAGCAACGTTCTTATTGGCCCTGGAGTTAAGTCTTTTATCCCGCGTGGATCTTGTATTTCAAGTCTAGCTTAGTAGTCGGGAATATTATAAATAAACGTTTTGTGCATTATCCTTTGTTTCCAATTCTAATATTAAAAATCCCCCTTTTTTTTATCAGTACGCCATAATTCTGGTTTTTACTAAAGTCTAGTCTTCTAACTGAAAGACTTTAGCCCGAATCGATCATAAAATAATAGATTAATGTCTCGTTCCGTAAGAGTTCTTAGAAGATGAATCAACTTTTAATGAGTATCGTACGGACGGTAACGTATATTCAATCACTGGTAATCAAACAGACGGCCATTGAAATTCCCATAAAATTGAAAGAGCCAATGGAATTCGAAAGGTTCTGTTACCGTTTTATGAAGGTTTACTGTTTTATATCACTTATCTTTCTATAGATTCTTATAACTACCCTATAAATGCTCACCGTTTATTTAACGATATACTACATTGAAATTTGAAATTACTTGCATCTATGAGCACATGGTCTAAATGTCAATTTAATATAGTCTTCTTTAATGGCGGTGGGGAGTTTGGGATTTAAATTCCATATGGACTTATTGAGAATGGGTTTTTCCTTATTACCCTTACCCCGGTAGTGTAATTAATGTATATGAATATAACCTGAACGGCTACTATGGCTCGCTTGGGGGGAGGGGGGGATGACATACAAAAATTGTTATTTTAGATAGTAAATTCGCTTTATAGGGGTTCTTTTTTTGTTGAATTTTTATGGTAGGATTTTGGTAGGAAGAACAGTTTTAAAAAATACAGACATATTTTTTATGGTCAACATTGCTAATAATTTAGTATATCATTAATATTATTTTTATAAGTATTGATAGTATCTATTAAACGTGAAGGTTGTAGATCATATAACTTTGAGTATGAATACATTAAAAATGTTTAAGTAACTTTGTTATCTTTCCTCGAACCTACCAGAATCCTACTAAACCTTCCTATCATTGTTTGATACGCTATTATGTGACTAAGAATGCAGAGACTTGGCGTATGAAAACTAAGGGATGTGATTTTATTAACAGCCTTTCTCGTGGGTGATTTACGATGATATTAGTTACAAGACTACGCCTTTGACATAAATAAGAGTGGTTTTATGAATGTACTCCCATCAAAACAGTGAAATTGAAATGGATAGACAAGATTTTTCTTTTTAAAACTATTTTTTACTATTTCGTTGTGCATTTTTTTTTTTTTTTACTGTTTTGTTGTACATTTTATAAATAGGCAAAAATTATTTCACTTGTCTCAACGCCATTGTTTTCTAATTAAGACTACAGATCGCAGACAACGTGGAGGCTGATTCGAGCTGTTTTACCTAAGTAACGCGTGGTGTCAGATGGTCTTATAAGGTGAGATTGTACGGAACGTGAGAAATTTTTATAGCATAACATAGTTTGGATAAAATAAGTATAATATTGCTTCAGTACAAACATAGAGTTTAATTTTCTTCGAATGGTGATCTCAACACTTGTTGAATATCTGTCATGACCATAGCAGCATTAGATGAGAAACTTCTTAAATGAAGAGAAAAAGTTATCAAATTCCAGGACATCCTTGACAGATATTCAAGAACTGTTGATATCACCAGCTGAAGAAAATTAATCTCCATGTTTTTATTTGAGAAATATTCTACTTATTTTATGTTTTGTTAAGAAAACTGGCATTCCACTGCCCTTTTATCGCGTTTCCTACATCCTCACCTTGATGGATAAAAGCCTTGAAACTCATATCCATTAAAGCAGGGCCGGGAACAAACCATTGGTTTCATGATCTGAGTAAAGCCATACCAACTCTAAGCTTAATCTTTAGCAGATTGCTGAGTTTTTTTGTGTATTTAAAAAAAAATGCACTGCATCTTATTAAAGGCTACTCCAGTTTTTTTGTTTTTTTTCTTACGAACGGACATAGGCTATCTGACAGGTAGAAAATGCCACTAGATCTACTTTCACGTATTTACACCCCAGGTCTTATGATCTTCAGCTGTCACTTTCGATAGATCAATGTGGTAACTAAAAAAAAAAAAATTTAAATGATACTTCAAATTCACTGTACATTCGCAATAAATCAAGGTATACTAGTTAGGGTTACTCATATTTAATCACATTACAAGAGTTAAGTTGAGCCCTTGCATTTTTGTGAAGGGAGAGTTGAAAACCATTTGGCAAGAAAAAATTATCAATACAACCTGTTGGTATTTGAGCCCCAATCCTCTTTTAAGCTCTTCTTCCCCCCCCCCCTACCTAGCCCCCTTCCTCACCCACCCACACAGTTTCGCCAACGGTGAGCCAGACAAGGTGAGACTAATTTCCGGCACACAGTTATGGTTTTTCCCCCAACCTAGTGCGTAGACTACAAATATTTTTGCTAAAAAAAATAGCTTATTTCATTTTATATGTGTCTGCCTACTTTTGTTTTGCATGGTTTGCTTACAGAACTATTTTCTTATCGATAACCATATCTAACAGCTAAAAAATGGCTTAATATATCTCCTTTAAAATGTCCATCGTCAAATATTACTCTCTGCAGTAGTCACTTTTGCTTGATTGTTTCATTACTATAAAAACCGTAAATTTTAATAATTTTGACCTTTTTTTCCCCTGCCAAGATCCTCTCAAGAATACCGAATAGCAGACTTTCCCATCATGTTTTCCAACGTTAGGTACCGGCGTGAAAAGTCATGCGCAGTAACACAGTACACACAGGACTGGTTTACCAGACGTCCTTCTTTTCCCGGGCGTGTCTTACATTTCAACCCTCTGCCCGGTGTCCGTGAGGGATTTTCCAAAAATTCAAAAATGTCTTTCATTTTGACAAAATAAATAAATCTGTCATTTTTTTAAAATTTATGTTATTGCTTTCAAAGTGATCTCGCATTTTGAAAATCTGCCATATGATAGCATTTCAGTTATCACGAGCAGTTCTCGTCGTACAACTCGCCACGCACGTGATAAAATTAGTGATTTCTATTGGCTGCGTGTATGCCGTCAGCAACCAATCACAGCGAGCGTTCTTATTCATAAGCTCATTTGAAAAATATGGTCGAACTTAAGTAAAATATGTACAGTAATATGATTACAGTTAAATCTCCCTTAAAGGACACCTGTGAACAACTGAGATTTTAAACTTCCCGGCAAATTAACATGGGCTCTTACGCCGAAACAACCTGTAGGCCTACAGTAGGCTACGTGCAATACAATACTGCCCCGTACAATTTTATTTTTTAGCACTGCGTCTTACTACCCGTTCGGGTTATACGCTTATGTACCAATTACGTTGATGGTTTTAAGGATGAGAAAGGTTACACGTATATAAAGTATACCCTAATTTTTGTGAAGGGAGAGTGGAAAACCATTTTGTAAAAACTACCCTTAGGCCGAGATTCGAACCTCGATCTCCCTATCATCGACAGTCTAGTTTACTGCAAGAGTAGCGCGTTAGACCGTGTGACCACCGAAACAGGTTGTACAATAATTAAATTTTTGTAGTTAATATTCACGGTATATAGATTTATATAGATTAAACTGTGTTCAAGAAGAAGGATTTAAAAAAGACAAAACTTTTTTAACTAACGGACTTTTTTTTATACCAGAAGGTATCAGCTTTTAAGAGATTTAACTATATCAATAAAACACATTAAGTGAATTTGTATAATTACATTTTGAACTTTTAATTTTTAACGTCCTGCATTTTTTCCCCTTGAATTTCCTACATTTCGTGATTCGTTGTCCACCTTTGCTCCAAAGGTATCGGGTCACCCTGAGTAAGCAGCACCTATACTCCTCATATTAAGAGACTGCCCGCGAGTATAGGGTGGTTGAAGTTGTCGCTTTGATCACTCCGGGCGGTTCCTACCTGCGACAAAGTGATATAGGGCTGTCAACAAAGGAGGAGGGGGCGGGGTGTACACACAGTGTAACGAGATTGCCTGAATGAAAGGGGAAAATGCCGTGGAACAGCGGCTTAAAAGTCGACTTTAATTACTATTAGTATTGTATCTCATTGTATTGGGTTGGGGTTTTTTATTTGTATTTTCTCTTATCTAATGAATAGCAACGTGGTACATTTGTGTCAAATAAAATACAAGAACCCATTAACAAGTCCACTTTTTAAATGTTGCCAATAATTAAAATAGATTATACTCAGGATGAAAATTTTAAATCCAAGACTACAATAGTACAAGTATTTGTTTAGCACCGCGTTCTACTATCTTTTCAGGTTATATGCATATACAGGCCTACTACTTATGATAGTGTTATGGATGAAGAAGATTGAATTTAGAGAGAACGCAACAGCACTTGCGTGGATGAAGAGTGGTAAACCATTTAGGAAAAACCACTCTCAGTACGTCCGACCGGGATTCGAACCTCTATCTCCCTGTCAACGGCAATTTGGTCTAACGCGAGATTGGCGCCTTAGACCATGCGGCCACCGAAACATGTAATAGAGCTTTCTTGCTTACTGGTCACTCCCTAAAAGGATATACGTATTTCGATCAATAAATAAAATTCTGATTGGATTACTACAGTTACTGACCACTCCCAGGTCAATACACAACAATATCCAGTTATTACACAATAAAAACTACAACTTATATGCAATACTACAAGCTAGATATGAGCTTTACAAGTCACTATCCGTTATATTATTTAAATAGCAATAATAATGCTAAAACTAAATCATGAATATTAATTACTATATAATTAATAAAAAAATATGATAACATAGACAGCACATACATAACTACCCAATCCTCATGTGTGTGTTTTTTAATTTAGCACCGCGTCATACTACCCGTTCGGGTTATATGCCTATGTACTAATCACACTAATGGTTTAGGGATTAGGAAGGCTTAATTGAGATCATGTGCATGCAAGGAGAGTGGGGAAACTCATCTAGGGGGGGCGGGGGAACATCTTCAGTGCACACTACCGGGATCGAACCTTGATCTCCCCATGTTCGGCAATCTAGATTAACACGATAGTAGCGCGTTAGGGCCACGCGGTAACCGAAGTTGGTTGCTCAATATAATCACACACACACACACGACTTTCCTTTTCATACTCGCTATAAGTTCTCTCGGCCACGGTGAGCGTTCTACTGGCAAACGCCACAGGTTGAATGCAACCCGAGAACCGCAGAGACAATACGATACCCAGAGCTATAGATGATACATCTACATGCAAAAGGAAGGGAAGAGAGAAATCGGGGATGTGTAACACCTCAAGAGAGATAAGTTTGTTCTCTAAACAATCAAAAGCATTGACTTGTTTAGCACCCCACACAAAGGGAACACCTTTCCTTTTAAACCCATTTAGTGGAGCAGCTAACTAACTTGGGGATAAATCTAGCGTAGTAGTCACAGTCATGTGCCTGTAAAACGCGTGGCAACTTTCACATTCTTGGTAGGAGGAAAATTGATTATAGGTTTCACCCTCTCGGGTTCAATAGCCATATTCTCAGAAGTTATAATATATCCTAAATACAGTAGCTCCATGGCTTCTTTGGGGCTAACTGACAGCTCACGGCTGACTTCTGACGGCTTTGAAAAGTTACCAGACCAAATTATGTATCCCTACACCGAGCCATATTATTTACAAAAACATGTGTTTATCAGCTTTCACTTCTGACAGTCAAAACCTGTGTATATACCTAAATGTGGACTGTCAGAAGTCAGCTGTAAACTGTCAGTCAGCACCAAAGAAGTCATGGGGCTACTGTACTTAAGGTTATTGGTCCTATTCATTTGGCGTGGAAATGCAGAGCCGTGGGAAACAAGCGGCTACCTTCCAAAAATTTCATTGTTTTACAATTATATTTTCGTAAACGGTTTGTTCAAGAATAGAAGCATATTGATTAAGTTATACTTTTTATATACACACCTCCTCCATAATTTTAAGAGTGATCAAATATCGAAAAAAATTACATTTTTCAAAATAAAACTGCAGGCTTCATAACAAAAAATAAGAAAATGTAACAAATAATAAACATCTATACATTATCTTAGAAGAGGTGTTGAAAATATTAATATAAACATTTCACTAGTTGTCGAGAAAACTGATATTTCCTAACGTATGATTTTCCCGCAAGATCTGTCCAATAGCTAGCGCCACCTACGGTTTCCGTGATCCATCTGTTCTTGTTGGCGCGGATACTTTGGTTGTTGGGAAGCCACGCCACGCCTTTTACCCTCCCGCCCACCATCCCACAAAATAGGTTTTAGACTTTCACTCGGCACTGCCAAGGGCCTTAATAGGATATTTAGCCCGAGAAAACTTTTCCAGGATTGTCCGTCAATTCTACTTTACTCAAGCGACACAACACACACATAAATCATTTCTTTGAATATCTTCTTACGTTTACCTCTTTTTTTTTTGGATGGATAAAATGTTGTATTATGTAATTACTCTCAAACACACACAAAATGCATTTATAAGAAAATTGAAATATTTATAAAATAATGTGTATTCTAAAAATTCAAACGCTTCTTTACCTCTCAAGGGTGACCTAGCGGTCTAGGGTTAAGGTGTCAGGCTACTGTGCTCGGGGTCCGAGGTTCAATCCTAGGTCCCGACACAGATTTATCTAATTACAAACCCTTCCTTCACCTCTGGTAAGACGTTTATTAATCACAATTTGTGAATTTGTGGAATGCCAGGCCTCCACCGTGGTTCGGATCTCACGTTAAACTTTATGTCTTCCATTTGATCTCACAATCACCCTACCATTATACATTAGCGTAAGTGCGTACAACCCGAACGGGTAGTAAGACGCGGTGCTAATTATTATTATTATTATTATTATTATTATTATTTGCCTCTCAATATTTGAACAAGTGGGATGATAAAAAAAACTCTAAATACCAATACTAGCATTGGCAGATATAGGTATTCAGAGCGTCATTACAAACAACGTGGTTTCTGTGTATACTGCAGGAACACATCGAAGAATATTCTTTGAAGTGTACCGATCTTTTAATTAACTATGCTCGTAATTAGTTTTACTTCTCTTCGTTTTGAAGTGGGAAGTATTGACATATATTTATTTGGACTCATCCTATACTCCCGTGTGCAGTGGGAACATTTTCAGTAACAATTTTTTACTTTTACGAGAATATGTTGCTTATAGTTATGGAAACGACTGAGTCTGCGTGACCAATGTTGTGGGTAAACAAACCCCTTTTAACTTCTTTAAAAATTGCACTGATGAAACCTTTTTTTAATTAATGCATGCTAGCAATATGGTTATTAACTGCTTAATATTAAAGGAAAATATGAGTCATTTTTTATACACAACCGCGTCTTATTTCCGCTTCGGGTTGTAGGCCTATGCACCAATTACGCTATAGTGTTATCGAGGAGGGGGTTTACTATAGAGGAAATGTGCTCAAATTTACGTGGAGGGAGAGCGGAAAACCATCCTTTTTTACACTCGACTGGGACTCGAACCTCGATCTCCTCGTCATTGACATCCTAGTCTATTGTAAGAGTGACACCTTTTACCATAAAATCATGAAATCTACTTCTTAAATAAAAACCTAACTGCGATTAATTTTTAGTAAATACCAGTTTTAAAAACATTACAGCGTTTCTTGCACTATTTTCACTCGGGATGTTAACATAATAGAATAGTTTGATGGAAAACAGTTGGAGAGCTATTGTTTAGATCATACTTATCCTTTTTATTTAAGTAATATGATAAATTAAACATTAATCTATATGCTCGTCCGTTAAAGAGTTGCTATATTTAAATCTGACCACTTTTCTCTGCGAAAATTCTGAGTCGCACAAATTAGTTGACTGAAAACATGCTTGAAAATGTTCAGAACATTTTTGCAAACTTGGATTATTTTCTTCCGATACACACAGAACTTCCAAAAATTCTCCTCGTAAACTCTTGACTACCAATGAGACCTGTGTTTTGTAGTTGAATTATTTATCTTACGGTCAGTGTTTCATTATCCATTTTAAATAGAAAAGGAGGTTTTCCGGTAGTTGCTTCTTGTCTTCTGTAGTTTCTTCTACCTGAATGTCCGTATCAAATGGGAAACTCATAAATAAAATGGTGCCATCAAATTTTATAAAGTTATAAAAACATCTCTCATACTCTGCATGAATATTTTTAATTTAATCTGTATATATATATATATATATATATGTTGTAGTTTATAGCATAACTTTTTAATTGTGCATCCTAGTTAGAAAATAAGCGAATTTTCTAATCTCAAGCGTATATACGACTAGTGTAATCTTCTGTTAAAAATAATTTACAGAACTAATCCTTTGAAAAACAGATGTATCCTCGCTTTGTAATTCAACATTTAAATAATAAAGTTTTTAGAGGCCTATATCCTGTAGGTTAAAATAGCTAAGGCAAGTAGCCAAATATCGTCCTCCAATTGTTTGTATTCTTTCTTTACCTATAGAAACAAGAAATGCCTTGATTTTTAAACTGTGTGAGCCGTTACTTTTTCCTTAATTTACCTATTTTTCAAAGTATTTAAGTAAACAAAATATATTTTTAACACATTTACACTCACATCGACGGCTGCATTATCCAAGACGTCACTCTAGCAGTAGACTAGACTAGACAAGGAGATTGGGGTTCGATCTAGGTCCGGTGTACTGAAGGTGTTTTTTCCCTAAATAGTTATCTACTCTCTTTCTACCCGAATGCAGGTACATTCTCTCTAAATTCAACCTTCCTAATCCTTATCACATTTAAATAATAATTAGTACACAGAATAAGACACGATGCTAAAAACTACAACATTTTCACCGGCGATCGATTTAAATCCCTACGCGACCTTACGGGCACCACGGCCTTATTTACTAAATAGTCCGTGGCCGCACAGATCATAGACCGGGCTGCAAGTTGGCTACCAGTATTAACTCCGATATAATCCACCCGGGATTTAAGTTCAATTATTTATTGGGTTCAAATAAAGATTGTGACGTAAAGTAAACCATGTTTGAATATTTAAAAAAATAGTATGTAGACATTTTAAGTTTTATTCCCTCGCAATTATATTTAATTACATGGAAGAAACATAATATTTGTATATTTTTTATTTATTTTTTGTATGAAACGTTCACTTACTGAAGTGACTAATTATATCAACACATGACTTATAAACTAACTTAAATCTAGAACAGACACAAAAACCAGTCCCGCGGCCGTTATTTTATCATTGTGACAAGACAAACTCACATTTAAAACAAACAAAAAATGTTTTGCCTCTTCAGAAATTGATCCTATGACGAATCTGGACAACTGGGTGCTGCCATCTGGGCGCCAGGACAACTGGGTGCCAAAAATAACCCCACTTTTTTTTTTTAAATCACTTTTTTGCCATGCATTTTTTCTTTTTAATTAAAAAGTGGTGACTAAAAACAAAAAATTCACTCTTTTTTAATTACATATTTCTCAATTAATGTTAAAAAGTGACTAGTATTATAGTCCCCAACTAGTCTTAAAATTCTAGCATCGACTCCGTTAGGTTAGGTTAGGTTAGGTTATAAATAATAATGGGGAAAGTGGGGGATCTCTAAGAATAAACAAACCAAATCTCGTCCCACCTGCACCAGAAATAAGTCTTAGCTTGAAGGTATTAAATATCGGCGATATTATTTTAATTTGTACATAGGGATGCACATAAATGCTACTTATTATTCATCTTTAGTGGTTTATTTTGCGTACAATTCTTATTTTTCATTTTTTGTGGAGTTTTTTTTAGAAATTTTATCATATCAAATAGTCTAACTTTATAATATACATTAATTAAGTTTCTTCTACTAAGATTATTTTTTTAAATACTCCAAGAAAAATATATGATGTTGCGCTGAAAAATTTGATTAATTAAAAAAGTTCATTTTTAGTTTTTATCCATTACTTTTTAATTTTAATTGGAAAAATATGTCAAAATGGTGGATTTTTTATTATAAAAAAATTGCATAAGTTAATTTTTTTTAAATAGTTTTATTTTAGCGCCAAGTTGTCCTACACCGATCCTAGGAGCCTTAGCTCAGTAGGCCTACACGCCTTTACTGAGCTATTATGTTGGAATCTTGTACAATTAAATGTGTACATGAATAGCTAAGATTGGAAGATGGAAATGATCCATAGGTTACGGTTGTATCCGAACCAAATATTATATTGGTAAATTGGTTAGGTGCCAAGTGTTCCGGGTTCAATTCCCGTGTCCATTTGTCATTTTTCACATTCACACATTTTAGTTACATGTTTTAGGGTTTTCAATTATTTTCTATTTTTTATGGTAGTGGTATATTAATCGCTTGCCGTGGGAAACGATCCAGAGACTGTGTAGACATTTTGAAACACAATATTTTACTAGACTATTTATTACTGTCGGCTGTGTACGTCATTCTCCGTTTCATGTCCATCTATATCGGCATGAACATGATTGTAATCACAATTAAAAATGAAGGCTGTGCAATTGAAATGTAGAATGTAATCATGTTGCTGGGAAATAGGGTTGATGGGGGGTGGGTGGGCGGGAAATGGCTGGCCTGTCAGGGGCATAAGGGTGATTCTATTTAGGGGACGTCAAACAAATTTCGTGCTGTTGGCCTCTTTTCTTTTTTCTCTAGTATTGCATTTTCAAACGCTCTTAATATACTTTATTTTACTCTGGCTAAATTAGATTTGTTATTTTATCATGTGGCCTTTATTTAATCCTAAAATTACGCATTTAGTTTTGATATTTTGAACTAATACTACACGTGTTTTATTGTAATTAAAAATCTTATAATTTATGATATATAAATAATAAATTACTAAACATATTTGGTGTTTTAATATAAATACATCCTTTTATTGTGCGTCATATTTTTATGCTTCTTCCGATTAAAAACAATTATCTAACATATCTTAATACACTATATACAAAATAAACATTATATCATCTACGTTCGTGTTAAAAGGTATAAGTAACACTTTAGATGCTTTGAAAACGAATATAGGAAACGCCGTGAGATATAATAGTTAGGCAATATTTCATACATAGCTGTTTAGAAGGTTATCTAAGAGTAATATTTCTGCGTTGAAAACTAATTTAGTAAACGCCGTGAGGTATAATAGTTAGGCAATACTTCATACATAGTTGTTTAGAAGGCTATCTATGAGTAATATTTCTGCTTTGAAAACTAATTTAGTAAACGCCGTGAGATATAATAGTTAGGCAATATTTAGTACGTAGTTGCTTAGAAGGTTATTTATAACTAAATTTGTTTTGGACACACAATTAAGGATACATTTTGAACATTGAAGGTTGTATATTTATAAAAATTGATTGAATCAGGCATAATGTTACATTCGATTGAGTGATTTTTACTTTATCATATAGTGAGAACGTATTGTAACCGTGAAAATGTTTGACTTCGAGATTACGAATATTCCATTAGTTTTATGTGACTCAAAAACCCCCCCCAAAAAGGTGGGTTGTCTCTCCCTGTGCCTGCCTGCATGACTCTTTGGCCTTGGTCACGGATCTGATACGGTTTGATAAATCTTGTTCAAACTTGATATTAAGATGTTATAAGGCTATATACATACATATCAATCGAATATAACATTATGTCTGACTCAATCAATTTTTATAAATATACAACTTTCATTGTTTGAAATTTGACCTTAGTGGTGTGTTTTTATATATATATATATATATATATATTACCTTAGTCCCTCTACAACACTCGTAAACTTGTTGATTAGAAGTAACAAAGTATAAGAATAATTCATAAATTTAACAAATCAGTTTATTAATATCCAAAAACAAGTCAAAAGGAAGTACACCTGTACATAGGACTTAAGGTAGAAATTATTCAAACCATCCATTGTTTAAACATGAGAATATGAACGGATACAATAATATAAATAGCTCGACAAAGGAGCATCAGGTGTGAAGCACCTAGTCACACCCTATAACCCACCCATATAGGCAGGTCATAGGTGTAAATAAGAACGCTTGTAACTTGTAAAGCAGGACAATTACTATTTTATCAATTGGAAAGAAAGGCAGCAACTCAAAGGCAATATAAATTAGTGGCGGTAATCAATTATAATTACAAATTTATCATACATAGCTCTAATCCAGTCTGTTGACTGTGAGGCTTCCAACTACAACACATAATTTCAAATATAAATAACTAAGCCACACAAATTTAGTCCTAGTTTAAGGATCTACAAAGACATTAATTAAAATGAGCTAGCTACTTGAGTTAGCTCCATAGAGAGTTAGACATTTCAATGTTATCGGCTCCTAGAAGAGAAACATTATTTTTACAACTAGTACAAGACGAACTACCAGGAATCTAGGCGCAACAGATTCTACGGCCGGTCAGTTCCTTCCTAATTAGTACTGCCTCAGAAATCAATAGTATATTTATTCTGTCACTCTGGAAAGGGGACAATAATACTAGGCAAAATATTGATAATTTTTGACTAACGCTAAAGGTGCCACAAGGGGGCCGTACCCGCGGGCCACTACTACGGACAAGTAGCACTTCCACAGGTTGCGCACCGCATTCCAGTACACAGTTAAACACACCAGATACAAGTGTCAGTTAAAGACCCATTTAGGTCGTGAAACAAACAATAGATCACTTGGTATCCTACATTATTTAATTATATTCTTTAAACTTGCCGCAGCATGGCCATAGTCTAAGGAACCTAATCTTGACCCTAATATTTGCGACTAAGCCTAATAGACATATAAAGATAGAGGATAAAGCCCACACTTATAAACTATGTAATATGGCAATAAAGCACTAAAGCTCAACAAAATAAACTATGCCTTAGGGGCATAGGGAAACAAGTCAACAAAAACTAAGTCATATGGACATTTAACAATAGAGCCTAAGCTCTACGATAAATTACATTATCCCTCAATACTTGTAGTATCCGCCGTAACTTCCTCTGCTGCGAGTAGGTAACACAGACAGACGCCTCAACCATCGTGATCTTCAGTACGTAGTTTTAGCAGATATTACGTGAACCGAGGACAGGTCGGTATATACCAGCGAGACTGATAAAATTGGACAGGGCTATCTCCAAGTACAACGAGGGGTAGTAATCTTCTAACATCACGCCACCCAACCACTATCACTCGCCAATGGCTGTTGAGAGCGCCCCAAAGGAAGCCTTTCTCATTTGCTCTTCGTCTGGCCCGGGTGTTAGATGTTTGTGTGTTGGTCTTCAAAGCCGAGTTGCCTCGTTCGCTGAGGCATTTTTCATGACTATTAGCGTCTCCCGCTTGTGATGTCGAAGTGAGTCTATATATGACACACATTATTAGAACGTATTAGATCTAATAGTAATAGTTTTAATCCTATTATAGGGCTTCATTGAGAGTAAGCTTTAAAATATATTTAACACGTTACACCTTAATTAAGAGTAGTTCAATGATTATTTATGTTTCTTAACTTCACATTTTTTGAAAATTTCTAATGATTTTGATTAAAATGGATGTATAGGGAGTGATTGACATCCCAAATAATACTCTGTACTTGGATTTTGGGTGAAAACACTTTTAAGGGTAATTTACTTAAAAGTTATTTTTGAAAATTTGAATTATCTTTAAATTGGCTTTAACTATTTTGTTTATGATGTATGTCTAAGAAGTGTTTGACATGAAAAATAATGCTATATACTTGTTTATCGAGTAAAATTTTGTTTAAGCTTAATATAATAATTAAGTTATTAACTTAGTTACTTTAAATATGACTCAAACAATTTGGCTCAAAATTATTATGAGGTTTCTTTTTACAGTATACATAATTATAAATATTTTTTTATTTAAAATATTCATTGTATTGTAGTTTATTGATAACTATTTTTTAAATAAATATTACGGTTTTATTCGAAATTAATAACCTATTTTAATTTTTATAATATAAATTAATTTAAAGATAGTTTGCTTATGAAAAATTTTTGACAATTTGGAACTTGTTGAAAATTACATTGAAGATTTAGCTCAAAATAGATATCAAAAAGTTGATAATCATGATAAATAATATTATATTTTCATTTTTACAAATTAAAGTTATTTTTAGGGTAGCTTACAAATAACAGATTTTTGATCGTTAGAAATTTGGTAAATATATCTAACAGATTATTTTTGAAAGGTTGTATATGAAGAGTGTTTATTGTGTTTCACAATTATGATGCATTTGTTTTTTCTTATGAAAACTTAGTTAATTGTATTTGACATAAAACTTTTTTTTTTTAATTTGTTTCCAGACTAAAATACGCTTTATGAGGAAGTTTGTGTGATTGTGTCGCACCATTTATTTTACACAAATTTTGCATAGAGACTACTTGTTTGCGGCCTATTACTTAGTATTTCTAGGGCCTAATTGTTTACAGCCTATTAGTATCTCTAGAGCGTACTTGTTTGCAGCCTATTAGTATTTCTAGGGCCTACTTGTTTGCAGCCTATTAGTATTTCTAGGGTTAATTGATTTGCAACCTAATAGTATTTCTAGGGTTAATTGTTTACAACCTATTATTATCTCTAGAGCGTATTTGTTTGCAGTCTATTAATATTTCTAGGGTTAATTGTTTGCAACCTAATAGTATTTCTAGGGTTAATTGTTTACAGCCCATTATTATCTCTAGAGCGTACTTGTTTGCAGCCTATTAGTATTTCTAGGGTTAATTGTTTACAGCCTATTATTATCTCTAGAGCGTACTTGTTTGCGGGCTATTATTATTTCTAAGTTTATTTAATAATCTCAAAATCTCCCGAACACATTTATTGTACTAAGTGTTCACCTCAAATTTTTTATCTCATACCCTTGGTCTACCTCCAACCATGATCTATATGATATATTCAACTATAAGTTGAAGATTATGTTACCTTGTGTTTTTCAGAAAATGCTAAGATAATATGAGTCTCTAATAGCCATATCAATGATTTTAAGGCATTTTATTGGTTATACAGGGTGTCTACATGGCACTCCAACATTTTAAGCAAATACAGTTAGTTAAGTAAAGTGAAGTTTCATGTCAAATATAGGGATGTTAATTAGAGACTCATGTGTGTGTATATATATATATATATATAACCAATAAAATTCCTTAAAATCATTGTCCTGGCTATTAGAGACTCATATTGTCTTAGCATTTTCTGAAAAAGACTAGTTCACATATTCGTCAACCTATCATTGCACTACAGCCCAAACTCAATATTTCATCAATATATTTCTTAAATGTCGTTAAATAAATCTGTGACCATAAAATCATTAGATAATCTCATACATTAGTAATTGGCTGCATATGCCTTATTTAAATATCTATTTTTTGGAAAATTAATAATTCTATACTTATTATTTTATAAATATGTATATTCTTACACATACACACACACAGACACATATATTTATATATATATATATTTTATATAGACACATATATATATTATATATATATATATATATATACCCTGATTCTTTGTTGGAAGAACAGTAGATAATATTTAAACTTATTTCTTTGCGGTCAAAATTGATAGCATTTTACTATATTGTTCGTGTTCTTTTAAATGTATTCATAATATCTATCAGAAGGGACATCTGCACATAAATTGATTGGATGTATGAATATATTAAAATTATTTTAGAAACTTTGGTAACTAACTTTTACTGTTTTTCATACTAAAATCATACCTAGTTATCCACTCGTGTTAAGAATCGATTTCACACATAGAAAATTACCTAATTTACTTATGAATGGACATATCTTACAGATGTAAAATTCAACAGATCTACTTGTACGTATTCTTACGTCAATTCTTGTTATTTGCAGCTGTCTTTTTTAATGTATATTATCAATACCTATAAAATAATAATATTATAGTGAACTACGCCACCGAGGCGGGTCTGTATCAATTATTCCCGCAGGAAAATCCCGGTGTTGTTGCTATTGTTTACTCTTCTCAAATAAGTTCATTAGATTACATTAGTAAATTAACTTGAATAAAACGTATAGTGAAAACGTTTTTTATTATATAGAATTAACTTTTAAGGGTGACTCCTACACTTTGAGTTTAAAAATGGAGAACATAGAATGTGTTTCAATAATAAGTACGTACTATTTTTTAATTTAATCTTTTACAAAATGTGTAGATATTGCAACTACTCCATTCACTGTTTTATTTTTGTCAGTAAAATACGTCCCTTTAAATCTTCTTTTACATAAGTTTTGCGTGATATGAATTTGGTCGCGAGCTGCAAGATTTTCCGTAAGCTGCTAGGGTTGTTAGTCCATCCACTTCACGTTCACTTCTTTTTTTTAGACATTATATGTTAACTAAATCTTCATTTATGCACATCAAGGAAGGATTAACAACCTTTGTTGTCAAAGAAACATATTGAATATTTTTTATTTAGGGAGAAAAAAGTGTCATTGATATCAAAAAGTGAATAAAGTCTGTTCACCGTAGGAATTGTTTTCTGAAAGGCCTTTTTTCCTACTAGAAATATATTATATAGAAGGATATTGGTAGGAAAAAAGACCTCTCAGAGAGTAATTCCTACCGTGAATGAAGTATAGTTAGGTTTCATTGAGTTAGTATACCAAGGTTCTGTTTTTATTCAACTTGACCATTTTAAATTTAGACTTCCTCTCTGTATATTTGCTTCGCGATTTCTGTCAAACACCCGGATGAATTGTAACAAAATTTCGCACATTCTTTGAAGCTAGGCAGGACGTTTTCGTTTAATATCTTGTCTCAAGTGATTTGAATTTAAAATTTTAAGCATATTATTGAGTACCTAGGCCAGGCCACCCAGGGTCATTTTTATAAAAAAAAATTGACACATACTACGTGAGTGACCTCTTAAACCACTTGAAATACACTTTTATTTTCTTTGAATAAACTGTACTATTGAATGTAATATTCTATATAACTTTATCACCAAGGGAAGATATCAACCTAAAATCTGAGGAGAAGTTATAGATATTTCAACTTGAAACATAATGAAAACGCTAAGACTGTAGTGACAATTATAATATGAAGGGGTTGAGGTCTACTGTTCACAGAACTACTAGTAAGACTGTAGTAACGATAATAACATGGAGAGAGCGAGGTCTATTGTTCACAGAACTAGTTATAAAAGGGGATTTTTTTGTGAATAGACTAAAAATAGGGTTTAGTAGAGAAAGCTGTAAATAAATTGATGGCTCTTGGGTATCCACCCCTTAAACCCGTTGCCTTGATCGACCCAGCACCCTGACAAACATCCCTGACAACCACACACTGCTATCCCCAGCTGTAACCTTGATATATAGCAAAACAGTCACGATAACGTATTGCGAAGATCGTGTCCTTCCAACAGGTTTAGCTTAGCTCAAGGCTTTCACCCCTTTTTTCCTTTTTTTACTCTGTTTTGGTATTCGAGAATATAAAATAAAAATTGCTTCCAAATAAAATTCGAAAGCACAAACCCTATCAAAATGGTTTCGTACTCAGTACATCTTATCCTCATAGGCAAATTATACTATCGTAGTAGGAAACTTGTCTCTCTTTCGTAAATTGACAGCAGGACGTGGAAATCAAACCTTTATCTATATGCTTACCGCGTCTATGCTCTTCCAATAATCTATCCAAAAAAATCCCGTACAATTTACCAATACGATACTTGATACGTCTGTATCCTTAACCTAAAAATAGTTTCGATATTCCCAAGGTTTGCTAGTCATGTACAGTACACTTAATTGTACAAGTGTTTCCCTTAATCCATAGTCTATATTTGTTTTTACTATAGTGTTTGAATAAAATAACATGTTTCCAGATTTTTCCACCTTGTCTCACTACTCGTTTGGTTAAACTATATTTCTCATCCCTGCCAGATTAGCGTAGTTTAAATCTCTTACATACTATGTTCATCTTAATCTCCCAGGCAATTTAAGGTGTGATGAAGGGAGACGCGAGAGAAAAAAAAGTGTTTTTTTTTCTTTTGTTATAGAAAAATATTTTTTTTTTGCCAACATAATAAATAAGATATAGCTCCACTAGCAATATTTAGTTTAATTTTCTTTCCATGATGATATCAACAGTTGTTGAATATCTGTCATGATCATAGCGGTATTAGATGAGAAACTTTTTAAATGAAGAGAAAAAAGTTGTCATTAAATTTTAGGACACCCTCAACGGATATTTAACAACTGTTGATATCACCATGTGAATAAAACTATATTTTATGTTTGTAATGGAACAATATTTTACTTATTTTAGCGACAACAAAAAATTTTTTGCCATAAAAACTGGGGGAAAAACTAGCTTTTTTCTCGCGTCTCTTTCCATCCCACCTTAAACGGTTTTAATAGAAAACTAGTCTCGTTTTATTTTCAATATGATTTGTGAATAAAATACAACTTCTGTTGTGTTTTTCCCCCGCGTCTCGCTACCCGTTCGGGCTAAATACATATTCATATACACAAATTGTTTTTTATCTACACAGTTTATTATAAACAAATCAAGACGAGTTTCTTATTAAAATAAAATTATTTTCCTCTGAGGAAATTTGTATGGATTACGAAAACATTTGAATTGCGCTGATCGTGTTGGGCTAAGTTAGAATTTAGATTAAATGTACTCACATTTGCATGGAGGTTAATTTTGAAAACCATTTAGGAGAAACATTCTCAGTACACTAGATAAGGATTCAAACTCTGACCAGACAACATGAGCTTGACGTTTATTTCGCGTGCCTACCGATGTGAGTAGACTGCTCTTGGGTATAAATTAAAACCAAAAGCCACACAAAACGCACATATTGGTGGGGCTGGGTGTTCCTTGATGACGTGAAGATAAAGTTTCGAATCTTGATCAGGTGTCCTAGATGTGTTTTTTCCCAAAATGGTTTTCTACTGACCCTCCACGTAAATGCGGGAACAGTTCCTATAAATATAATCTCTCACATCCCTAAAAATCATTAGTGTTATTAGTATATAAGCGTATAGCCTTAACGGGTAGTAAGACGCGGTGTTAAAAAATATGTATAGTTTGTCTGAGTATTCAACAAGGCCCGCTCTAGTGGGCACGTGGGGAAAAAGGCGCCAGTCTCTACTTTTCTAATTTACTAGTCACAAGGAGGTTGGGGTTCTTATCTCTGCTGTTATAGTGAAATGGTTTTCCTTAAATGGTTTCCCACTTTCTCTCCACGAAAATGTGAGTACACCTGCTCTAAATTCTACCTACCTCATTCCTAATTAATGAGTGTAAATAATAAGATAGCCCGGTTAAGTACTAAACAAATTAACTTATAGAAAAAAAAGTTAGTATAGATAACTTATTTATAAAATAAATTCAAAGGCTATAAGCACGTCCAAGCACGTTTAAGACGCGCGTAGTTTCATTGCCAGATCACAGATAAGACCGTGAAATCGTTTTCTGAGACTAGCTCTTCCCTATTAAAACTAGGGTATTATCGCTTAGATCGCCTATCTTTATCGTGCTGGGGCTGTACCCCACTGCGGAGAAATATATCTCGGTTACTATCCCGTAGGAGAGATAAAATGCAAATCAACTTAATCTAGTGACTTGACGACATAATAAATTAAATATTACACTCGAGTGAGAACGTTTCATTCAATTACTCTCTAACGCTGGGTTTCCTTCTCTGAGCAATAGTGTCTCAACAATCAAAGCAAACATGTCGCTTTGAGACATTCTTTATTATTAATTATTATTATATAGAACCTTGTCTAACTAACTATTCGTGTTGTATAGAGCTGTACTTATTACTCTAATGTCTTACCGAAGAGGAGGGTTGAATCTAGAGGAAGTGTACCTGTATTCGCGTCCATGGACAGTGGAAAACCATTTATGTAATACCACCCTCAATACACCCAACCGGGATTCTAACCCCGATCTATCCATCATCGGCGGTTCGCTCAATCGCTAGAGTGACGCCTTAGACGACCAAACCACTGATATGGTTTTTCTCAACGTTAAATATTATAGATGTGCTAGTAGGCATTTTTCGCTTCGAGTCTGTTCTACTCTAGTTTGAATGAAAATTAGTTTTTTTCCTATATCTAGAAACCTAGAGCAATATTTGTACCTAGAATGAGTGAAAAATGGTGCATTTCCTTACAATACTACCTGATTAAATATATCTGCCACAAACTATTAGTAAACAAATTATATTTTTAATTACTACTCTTAACATAAATATTACTAACGGCTCTAAAGAGAATTTGTTAAGAAGGTTGTTTAGCATGAAAAAGGATATGTTTATGTCCCTTAGTGCACTTAGCCGAGATTCGAGTTTCAACTCCCCGCTAAGGGAAATCTGTTTATGTTGCGAGTTTGACGCTTTATACTTTGTAACCACCGGTGTGGGTGTCAGTCAGCAAAGAAGCCGCTCCTTTGTTATATATATTCTTACAGTCGTGCCATACAACTGGAAAATAGAGATCGCACACAAAATATTTGTCTGGAAAAACCCCAGGTAATTTCACAAAAAAAACTTTTAAAAAAACAGACTAGAATATTGGTGAATTAGGGACATTAAATTGCAAACTTTAAATATTAGTACTTTGCCTAGAAGAAAAAGCGAAATAAGAAAGAAACACACTTATTAGAACATGTATCTAACCTCCTTACCCCTCTTTTGGTTCTTGAAATATTGAGCTGCGTATCAATTACATGAACCATAATGTTTCAAACGCAAACGGTACGACTTCACAAGAGTCAATTTTTAGGTGTGTTTGAAGTCTACATTTTCAATTCGAACCGAATAATATGAGATATTCTCGAAGAAGAATCGGCTTTCGATTTATTTATTTTTAATTAATGGGGAATAGAAATATTGTACTTGACATTCTATGTAAATAGCTATTAAATATATTTTACTAAAGGCTTTATTTCAAATTAATATAAATCGTCTTATAATAATAAAATAACTTACTATCACCAATAATGTAATTTTAGTTGTTTTTTATGTGAACATAAATGTGTGTTTTAACTTTTTTGTGTGTGTGTGAAATTTCTTAACTGTTGAATCCAAGATTTTACTTTCGAAGCGAAGTCAAGTTTTGCACACCCTTAGTCAATTTTATTAGTAACATTTCATTCATATATATTACTCTCTAAAGCGTATTATAAATGGGAATTCCTTCTGGAGACGCTGGAAAAAACCCAGGTAATTTTGTGTTTAAAAAAAATAGTGAGAACACTGTTTGACCTAAATTAACTCTTTATATTAAATCCTTATAATTATGACCATCATAAGGGTTATTAAGGTCCTAATATAAGGGTTGAAATGCGTAGGGTAGTTTTAAAAGAAGATAAAACTGTATTTGCTTGGAGAGAGTGCTAGAAACACAGGGATAAATCTTATTGAAATACAACCACTCTCATTGCACCACGCCTGGATTTGAACCCGTGTATTTACGGTCACCGGTGAATATGTGAAATAAAGTGTAACACCTTAAACCCTGCAGCTATCAGTGAAAGTGATGAATTAGTATCGTTTGATGTTCTATTTATATCTTTGACTCACCAATTAAGCGAGCTTATTTTACATACAATCATGATATTTCTTATGAAAAAAGTTGTATAGAAATATAAGTTCAATAAAGCTTATTTGTCATTCTAAAAAGATTATTTGCTTAAAGTTTTATTTTAATTAGTGGAAACATCATTTTCTTTGTCTCTTTTATTTTTGAGTTTTGCAAAGTTTACTTTTATTGTGATGAGATAGAAAATTGTAAAATGGTATGGGCGACAAAAAAAAACTAAAAATGAACAAACATAAAATTCAAACACTATTGAAAATGGGTTAAATATGCGTAGCTATAGATTGAGAGAAAAACTAGTGCCCAACACGTGGGGACAGAACATTTAACATAAGTATTTTCTGACATTACGCAGTGAATCGTTATTCTCTTTGGTGAAGCATGATGTTTCTTTCTATCTTTTTTTTCAATTAATTGATTTAACAATAAAATCTATAATATAGTTATCAGGTGGCGTTTCATATGACATTCTTAACCGTCTGAAATTTGAACCTCTATCTTTTAATCACAGTAAATCCTGTTAAAAATGAAAATATTCTAGTAAATTTTCGATCGGAAAATTTTACAAAGCATTTTCCAGTAAATGTTTCTCAATGACTTCTTGTGGCCTACTAAAGTAGGGTGAAGTAGCTGGGTTGGCGTAGGTGGCACCTAGACATGGCGGGTACCAACAAGGAAGAAGAAAAAAAAATCTGGAAAAGTCAAGGTATGTTTTGTTGTTAGGGAAGATCAAAAATAATTAAACGTCAGGGACTTTAAATACTTGACCAATTCTGCAAATAAACATTTAAATAAAAGTGAGGGATTTGATGTCAACCAAATGCATTGTATAAAAATAATATTATTCTTGCATGAGATGGTTGTAGAGGTTTTTTTTATAACACATTTACACAAGATCACAAAATACATTAAACATTAAAACTTTAAATACTGGGAAAAAACTTAAAATAATGTTGATATTTAGTAACTGTTGGCATTGTTTTCTAAAATGTTTGATCAATTTAATAAAATAACAAATTTCCATGCACCAAGAAAAACTGTTAAAAGGTTAATTCAGAAATCGGGAATGTTATAATAAAAGTTTAGTAACCACCATGCTAGAGCCTGTTAAATAATATATACATAAAGCCCTAAAATAGTTTGTTGGGGTGGATGTAGGGGCGGGGGTGAAAATTGTGTAAGCAAATAATAAATAAAAATAAATAATGACAATTAGAAATTAACATTTTCCTGAAAAATGTCAGGTTAGATCCTAAGAAACATATCTTTGTTAAGGTTTTGATTGTAATATTAAATTATTAACATATATGTCCACAGTATATCCAACTTTAGTGACACATTCAACCACCAAGCGCTATGGTCGATACTTGAGCGTGTGTGAAGAGAACTGAAATCGTTGATATTGTAAAATTGTGACTCATTTGTAATGTTCCTGGTTTCAACAACATGAGAAATTAAACTCTATCGATTGCATTTGTTACATTTAAATATATGGCTTTTTTTTTTTCTAGAAAAAGAATTATTGAAATTTTTTCATCTCACATATATCTAGATCAAGTTTATCGTGAACCGGACCGGACGTCCATGGTCGCGTAAATACCTGTGAGATTCATTCACTGCCCTTTTTTTTTCATAAATATAGTATTGGTTGAACCTTTTGCTATTAATAATAATACAATTAAATAACACTTTGATTTGTCTCAATCCCACTCTACTCAGCTAGCTTTAAAAAAAAAATAATATGAATTTATTAACGATTCCTCTACATGTTCATTCATCGCTCATGGTGACTGAATGGTCTATCCGCTGTCTGTTTCACGTTGTGTCATGGCGTAATAGTTTGTTGTTAAGTAGTTTTTCGTGTATATGTAGACTATAAATCCAGCCAATATCCGAAGTGTGTGTGTGTGTGTGTGTGTGTGTGTGTGTGTGTGTGTGTGTGTGTGTGTGTGTGTGTGTGTGTGTG
>CABEEJ010002371.1:81674-92244 GCA_901482245.1 Timema douglasi
CTCGACATCTTGGAGCACGGCAGCAGAACATACCACAGTTAAAAGTAACCAACACACCAGTTCATCTAGAAATACGAACACGTTCGAAGGGCCGTCATTAACTGTCCTACATCACAGAAAGTGCTTGCCATTATTACATGTGCAATGGCACGCGCCTAACTCCTATACAACCTGTTGTGCAAGCATGCTTGTACAACTTTGCTCTCCCGGCGCTGTACGCTGAAACATTGAAAACAATTTAATGGTACTAGCGTAGTTCTTCGGATATAAGTGTATAGGGATGTTGTATTACTTTTGGTGCAAACAAGCTGTGTGTGCAGTTTGGGTTATGAGTTTCCGAACACCGTCTATATAACTCCAACCCTGGAGCGTTAAACTTCGTGGAAATAAGGAACCACATCAAGTCCAAAAATAATAGTTTATACACGTGTATATTTAGCGTATGCCAACAAGGTTTGTCGGCTCGATATTCCTGGTCTTCCTGTTTGCAGTGTTGGATATGTAACTGTCCTCCGAGATTTGGGCACCGTGTAGGAGCGGCTACTTTGGCTCGATGAGATTATTTGATGATAATGATGATAATTATGTGGTGCCAGTAGAAGTCTAATGGCCTCCCGCCCAGCTATCATAGTAAACTTGCCTGCACAAATTGGTTTGCACCGTAAAGACGGAGTGTTTTGGGACTCTTTAGTTTTCGAAAACCATGGTTTGCGTAGTCCTGGCAGCTCCCTTGTTTGCCTTGAACTACTAGCTCTGAATGTCAGAAGCGACTTTCAGAGGAAGTAGGTGGCTTGTTTATGCCTAAAGATTGCGTAGTCCTAAAGTTCGACCGTCCTATTTATAGTTCTTCTGGAAAAAAATGTCTGCGCAAATTATGACTGTGCAGCTAATACGGAGCGTGTAAGAGACCGCATATTATTCTCCTTGCAATCCCCGTGGATGAAATGTCAATGTTGAGTAAAAAAAGTTTTATTTATTTTCAATCCGTTACGTAACTTGTAAAATAAGAAGAAGAAAAATCGTAAAAAAAAGAGTTAAAATAACTAGATAGTGTGAACAGTGTTCATTAAAAAGAGACTGTTTATTCGTACATCAATTTATTAAAGAAAATGAGATCTGAATCGAATGATTGGGGAACCTACATTCGAACAAATGAAGATACTTACTTTGAATATACTATCATAGCGACTCCACTGTAACATGCACTATTATTTTAAAATTGTTCAAAACTATCTGGTAGGTGACCTGGCGGTCTAGGGGTAAGGTGTCAGACTTCTATGCTGGCGGCCGGGGTTCAATCCTCGGTCCCGGCAGAGATTTATCTGATTGCCAAACTCTTCCTTCACCTCTGACAAGACAACTTGTGAATGTGGGGAATGCCAGGCCTCCACCGTGGTTCGGATTCCACGTTAAACTGTAGGTCCTCCATTTCATCTCACAATCACCCTACCATTACACATTAGCGTAAGTGCGTATAAACCGAACGGGTAGAAAGACGCGATGCTAATAATAATAATTTAAAACACTCTAAAAACTTCAAGACTGCACGTTAAACCTGACATAAGCCTAATTAGCCACACCCTGGCAACAATTTGAACAAATCCGCATTCCTAACACATTATAGTAATAATTACATATTCGTATAACCCGAACGGGTAGGGAGGTGCATTGCTTATATGTATCATATTAGGATCAAAGCCTTAACGAATACATTCCCCTTCCTTTGGGTATTTGCTTACATATTTTGCCTCACCCTCCTCAAATACACATACAAGTCTCTCAACATGCTATATGATGTAGGTATATACAAGCAATAGGCTCTTGGTGCCGCCACCCCCCACCTAGCTCCTTCACCTACTTATAAAGCCGCAAGCCATCATTGCAGAAAAATTTACCTGAACCTGTTCATCTCTAACCCCCGACAACATTCCACGCCACGCAAGTGGTAAATATGTGGATATCCCGGACGGGAAACGAGATGTGGAACTATTGGGTATGTTCGTGCAACCGCCAGAATTGTATGTGAGCTAGCACGTTTGACCTTTAACTCCGTTGGTTCGATTATCGCGGAGAACATCTAAAACGCAACAAGAGGGAGAAAACTCTTTTCATAAGCGCGCGAAGATATGGATCAAAAGCGAACGAGGAAAAACAACCGCATAACGTGGCCTCATGGCAAACATGTATTGTAAACAAACACCTCACTCTTTACAATAATTACAATCAAATAATAAAACTACAAGGTTAGGTTAGGTTGTGTTGGTTAGGATGCAAACACAATATATCTCCAATTGAAATAAAGATGTGTCGTTCGTGAAAGAACCAACAAGCAGTGTTGCCATATGGTGCTCATAGACCACAAACACTGGTGCACTTTTGATGCACCTACCTTTTACCATTCTGATATATACTAAAAAATAGCAACACAAATTCAACCTGTGAACTTTGAATACGTAACCCAATCACCGACCGAGGGTACTACCACTGATTTTAATTTCTATAGACTAACTCTAATTTTAGCTGAGATTTATTTGAACTTAAATATATTCCAATGTACCTAATTCTTTCTCTCTTTACTTAACTTTATTTTTTTCTCTTCCTCACACACACACACACTTTATCTCTTTCTCTTNTAAATGTCGACGTTGCATTCCTCCCTGAAACTGTTTTCAAGATTCTGTCTGTCTGTCTGCCATGTCTCAGACTAGGGCTGAAACCATTTTACCGATCGGGCTAAGATTTGGTATCTAGGGTTTTCATAATTTTCCTCCCTTAAAACTATATATCCAACCTTAAAATTAATGGTAGTTTACTTAACTTTAAGATTTTAATTCGTATCTAGGCCCTGTTTAAAACAAAACAAAATTGCACATCTCATTTTTCCGGGAAAATGACATAAAGGATACTTCACGTATGTGAACATATCCAATTTCTACAATATCTACGCAACTGTTTGAGATACAAAAAAAACTTGTATTTGAAATATATTTTTTTAATTTGAGGTCTGTCAAATGAGAAGTTGATTATTAATTTATTATGTTCTGGGGTGAACTTAACTACTTTTCCCTCAATATGTTTCTGTAACCGTGTATATTATTTCATGTATGCTATTTGGTGGAATGTTTCTGGAACAATTTATTTTATTTCGTCTCACATATCTTACGAGTTTTAAGTAAATGTCTCTCTCTATTTTTTATTTTAGGCGCGAGAAGGTCTATGCGGTGCACCGTACTATTTATTATCTCTTTATCGCTTTTATCTTTTGCTTTATCTATTTTTTCTTTCTTATTCTCTTACATATCTCTTTTTAGCTTTCTCTATTTTTATCTCTTACTTTCTTTTATCAATTTATTTATCTTTGTTTGTATCCGTCTCTTTTTTTTCGCTTTCGCTCTTTTCCTCTCTCGCTCTTTATCTTTTCTACTTTATATCTGTTCTTTCTCGCTCTTCCCCTCCGTCAGATCGACCTCCAAAGTGTGTCCTATGACGTCATGGGACTAATCACTCGATGATTGCGTCGTTACATCTTCATATAGGTTGTAAAAGGTTCCATCAAGAGATCTAATCAAGAGACCAATCGTGGCGTTAACCTTCCTGTACCCCTTTATCCGTTTTATGTAAACAGTCTGCAGATGAAGTGACCAAGGGCTGAAACCAGGAGTTCTGGAACGTTTTTTTTTAAATGGTGGGGAGGGCGGGGGGGCAACAAAATGACGTTAAGTCCATGCTGAGTTAGGTTGAGTAAAAAAAAACCCGCCAAAATAACTTATCAATTATCACCACTACCAATGTCCGAACCCTTAGCTCGAGGTTGGTAGCGCATCTGTGTCTGTTTACTGAGCTAAGGGTATCGGGATCGATTCCTGGCATGGCCGAAAAATTAATAATTCTTTAAATGTGGGTTTCCCCTTTCACAATGATGAATTAATGGCCTGGGAATGGACGTTGTGTATGTTCTATATTTAAGTTAGTTTATTTAGTTTATAAGTTGGGTGTTGATCTAATCAGTCGGTTCAGAAAGTGCAGGCTAAATATCTCAAATAATTTTTTTTAATGTGTATAGAGGTATACTCATACAACATCTAAATATCAAATTTGAACAAAATCTGTCAAACCGCCATAACCGTAGCCCCAAAGACAGACAAATTTGTAAAAAAAAAATCGTCATAATCTAGAGGTAGAAAATTTTCAGGATTACAATACATTATCTGTATTATAAAATTAAAATATATTGTTAAAAAAAGTATCATGATGACAACCCATTTAAATGATTTCTGAGTGGTAATAGTGGTCTTTAAGCTCTTAGAGAACCTTCGTTTGATCGCAGGCGGTGATGAAGTAAATATTTGCTATTGGTTTTACAACCCATTTAGTAAATAAACCCTGAATTTCAAAGCCCGCTTTCGACTACCAACATTGATTAAAAGTCACCAACATTCTTGGGTTGTGTCCTATTTGGTTTAGTAATTAATCATGATTTTTTAGCGCCGTGTCTTATTACCCGTTCGGGTTATACGCTTATGTAATAATTACCATATGTTTATAGAGATTAGGAAGGTTGTTTTAGAGGAAATGTAATCGTATTTGATTGCAAGAAGACTGGAAAACCAATTTGGTAAGATTATGTAACTCGAATTAGATCAGAACCTCGATCTTCTCGTCAAAGGCACTCTAATCTAACACGAGAGTGACGCCAGAAACCGTGCGGCCACCGAAGCGGGTGATTACAAATGTTAATTCTATAAGTTAACAAAGGCTTTCAATAATTCTCTGTATTACAATCTAATGTATCCTTATATTATTAATTAAAATAACTGGGAATGTAAATACAATCGTAGTTTGTTTTTTGTTTTTTTTCCTCGATTGTGGCAACATGAGTTTCCAGTTTTCAAATAACTGTCTTCGTATGAGAATCAGACTATATCTTGGCCCTAGTGCTTGGTGTATTGCAGGCAGATTAAGTTAGTTTGTAAGTCGAGTGCTGTTTTGTTTGGTGGGCTTGGAAAGTTAATGGTAGATACCGTTACAAACGAACAAAAAAATTACTAATTAATGTAAATAGCTATTTCTATTCGAATTACACTTCCTACTTGTTATGTACATATAATAAAAACATATATTTTCTTAAGTTATTGCGTTTTCACTTGGGAGTTATTTTAGCGCTTGGCCCGTTTCGGTGAACACATGGTCTAAGAAGCTACTCTCGTGGTAGACTAGACTGCCCAAGACGGGTAAATTGGGGTTAGATCCCCTTTGGGTTTACTTAGGGTGGTTTTCCTAAATAGTTTTCCGCCCTCCTTCTGCGCAAATGTCGTTGAAAAAACTTTCCAAATTACCTTAACAAGGGTAACTAATCACCACAAATTAAATTTGCACTCATCTATACACACTTTTCTTTTAATATTTGCACGCTTGTTCTGATGTCCGGTTTGAAAATAAAGAAAAAATTAATTTAAAAAAAGTTGATCCACTTTGGATTATATTGCTCAAACTGCACAAAATAATAAATACTGACTTTGGCGATATAAAATTTGATAAACATTATCACAAATTACTTGAGAATTAGTTCGCACTATATCATGTTAACACAAAATATCTTAGCTTTAGTTCACACTAATGCGCTATCACAAAGTACCTGAGCTTTAGTTCACACTAATGTGCTAGCACAAAATAATTGAGCTTTAGTTCACACTGTAAATGCTATCACAAAGTACCAGAGCTTTAGTTCACACTGTAACACGCTATCACAAAGTACCAGATATTTAGTTCACACTAATGAGCTATCACAAAATAACGGAGCTTTAGTTCACACTGTAAATGCTATCACAAAGTACCAGAGCTTTAGTTCACACTGTAAATGCTATCACAAAGTACCAGAGCTTTAGTTCACACTGTAACACGCTATCACAAAGTTCCAGAGATTTAGTTCACATTAATGAGCTATCACAAAATAACGGAGCTTTAGTTCACACTGTAACACACTATCACAAAGTACCTTAGTTTTAGTTCACACTGTAACACGCTATCACAAAGTACCAGAGCTTTAGTTCACACTAAGGTGCTATCACAAAGTGCCAGAGCTTTAGTTCACACTAAAGCTCTATCACAAAGTACAAGAGTTTTAGTTCACACTGTAACATACTATCACAAAGTACCAGAGCTTTAGTTCACACTAAGGTGCTATCACAAAGTGCCAGAGCTTTAGTTCACACTAATGCGCTATCACAAAGTACAAGAGTTTTAGTTCACACTGTAACACGCTATCACAAAGTAACTGTGCTTTAGTTCATAAGTTTAAAGCGTTAAACAAAGTAACAGCGCTGTTTATTTAATGCTGTGTAGGTGTTACAAGTTCACAAGCGCTGTTAATGCTTTTAAGATATCACCAGAAAGTAAAATTAGTTTAGTTCATGCCTTGCAGGTGTCACGTCAAAATAACAGAGCTATATCACGGCGTCACTAGCCCAGCAGAGCGGAATGAAATCCCGGATTGAAATGGAATGAAGGCGGAATTGAGTGTCACTTCAACAATCAACAAACTTTGTTATTGAATAATGGATTGCTCTCATTGTTCGCTGTAATGTATAAAACCAAAGTTCTAAAGTGGTCGTATTGTGTCGGCTGGTTCTGTGTTACCTCACCCTTTCCCTTTTACAACTTTTTTTAAATGTGTTTACAAACTTCCTTTTTGGGTTCTATAAAAAAAAAAAAAACTGGGAAGTTTTTAATGTTCATTTAGTCGTGATAAGGGACTAATGCACTCATTTCGGGAGGCATTTATCTTAATAGCTGTAGTGGGAAAAGTTACATCTTAATTAGGAGAGTGTGCTTTCATGCACGACTAATTTTATTTAACTCTTTAAATTATGATACTCACTTGAATAAGAAATGGGTGTCGGGTACTTGATGATCCGCACTAGCGACCATAAGTCCTTTTTAGTTTTGCTATGTACTGTATTACCAGTAGTCATAGGAGGAGGGGAGTGAAGATAAAGGTTTGAATCTTGACTGGGTGATTTTCCAAATGTGATTTATTATTTTTATTCTCCCAGCGCTAATATGGTTGCACTTCTTCTAACTACCTGCTCATCTCTTACCCGATAAATTTAGGTCTTATCATAACCGTTATACCCGTATCGGTGGTTGCATTTTCTAATGCGTCACTCACGTGTTGGACTAGATTGCCGGTGATGACGGAGAGATCGGGATTTGAAACTCGGCTGGACGCACTAGGGTTGGTTTTATAAATATATATCTAATCTACTTTTACGTAAATGTGGGTACATTTCCTCTAAGTTTTACCTCGTCTCTACTTCATTAGTGTAAATTATGCATATAACCAGGATGGGCAATATCTTAAAATAAGTTATTAAATAAAACAAAAGTTAAAACATTAATCATTCATAAAATACAATATACCTATCATATTTTTAGTTTTTTATAATTTAAAAAAAAGAACTTATAAAGGCGTATCATTGCAGATAAATTTTGTTCTCAAATTTAATTTTGTTAAAAAATAATACGGGAATTTTTTTAACACAATATACACGAGATTCTTTATAAAAGGATTTTGGGAAATGTTAGTTTTTTTTAATCGGCTCGGTTCATCTAGAAGTTATTTTAAACCATTTTTGTTGCTGAGGAATCTGACGTACAGTAGATTTTGGTATAAAATGAATAGTTTTAAAACAAACCTTTCACTATATTTTCACTGTTTTACAAGTAATCTTAACACATTTTTTAAGGGTACTCATCAATTTATGGTATGTATGTATACTGTGTTAAGGGTCCTTGTTTCGATTCCTGGCATGACTGAAAAAATGTATAATTGGTGTAATGTGAGTTTCCCCCTTTCACAATGATAAATAAACGGCTTGGGGGCTGGTTGTTGTGTCGGTTTTATATTTCAGTTGGTTTGTAAGGCGTGTGCTGATATAATCAGTCGGTTCAGCAAGGATAATTTAAATACCTCAAATAAATCAAATTAAAAATCAACATATGAGACCCGTTAGTCATATCCACGGGTTCGTAGGCTACTCGTCATTGCGTAATTAATTCAACATTTGAACCTTCAAACAACAATAACATATACTTAAATACTCTAAATAAAATGTAAAGTATTCGGGAACGCCCCTCAAAAAATATATATGTATATTTTAAAGATATGAGTTTTTTCATATGGATCACAAAAGTTTGTCAATAAAATAAATAAAAACTCAAAATTGTTCAAAATTCTAAGGGAAAGTTTTCAATTATAGCTATAATTTTTTACCACTTTCAACTACCCGTCTTATAAGCGCATTCTAACGCTAATGGGTTAACGATGAAGTTGCTACCGTTTAAAAGAAATGTTACCGTATTTGCATGGGTGTAGAGTGGTAAACCAATTGTGAAAAACTATCCCCATTACAGCCGGTCAATAGACTAACCCTAACCTCCTTTTTACTGACAAGCCGGACAAGATGAGCCTGATATTTAGTCGGCGTGCCCACCGATGTGATTTCCTTTAGTTAAATTGTTTTGTATTTTTATTGTGTCTTTCAAAAAGTCACAATTAATTCAAGTTTGTCACTTATTTAAATAATTATATAATTTTATTTTGAACAACACATTATTCAAAAGTATATAATATGTGGGGGTAAATAATTCGCACCTAATCTCTATATCTTTATTAATTATCCAAAATAATTAATGGTATATAGACCTACTCGGTTGAAAAACGTCCTTTCAAGCCAATAATCAACTTAAACTTTTTATTTTTCTTAGTGACAGATTTGGTAAATTTTGATAAACATCCCTTTCTTTCTCACTCTCTCTCTCTTTTCTCATTTAATTTTTTTTTATATTTTAATTTTTCATTCTTTGTCATAAGGGAGGTCGCTTTTAAGATAACAACCCCCTGTAAATGAAACACAAAATAAGCTCACGGATAATATAATTACGTCTTTTTTTTTTGTCGCTTAATCCCTCCGAAGAATTTTAATAACGCTCTTATTCAAAAACTTTCTAGTCGATGTCTCCTTGCACGTACACAAACTGGTTTATTGTATCTCGGGAGTTTTCAAGCTCGTCTTCTTCACCTCTTGCTTTGTGGAACTTCGCTCTAAATGAGTCTAGGGATATGATGAGAAAGATGTAAATCCACTTAAATCTATTCTCGCTAATTTGCGTTATTATGGTACGATGAAGTGTGTGTGAGTTCAGACCGCCATAAAATAATTCTAATAATGTAGGAATATGCAACAAAAGAATCATCTCACTTTCACTCCGTTATTTTGAGAAGAAACTTTAAGGTGCGGTGTCTTCTCTATTTTGTACAGTACATTGGCGTCTATGTGTGATAGTGCTTAGACTGCTTAGAGGCGTCAAGTTATATGCAACCCGCTTACCAAAATAGCTTTGAAATTTCCAAGTGGGCAACGTTGTTAAGGTTCGTGTTTTTATCATACTTGATTGTTTTGTTTTGTTTTCAACATGAATCAAATATTGCTTCACTAGATACATTTGGTTTGATTTTATACGTATAAATCTCAAAAAAGTTCTTGATTATCCGTCATGAGCATCTCGTAATTTAACCACCAGGATTGTTTCTATTAATTTAGAAAGTTTTTGTCACCATACTCGCGACAGATGTTCAAAAACCTATGAGATTATAATATTAAACAAATTAAACTAAACATTTCCACTGAAGCAAATGTTATCTAATATGGCAAAAAAAAACCGCCTCGGTGGCGAAGTTGGTTAACGCGCTAGTCGTGTTGAGCTCGACTGCTGAGGACAGGGAGATCGAGTTTCGAATCTCGGTCGGGTGAATTGGGGGTGGTTTTTCCTAAATGGTTTTACACTCTCCCTCCACGCAAATGAAGGTTCACTTCCTCTAATTCAACCTTCCCAATTCCTAATCCATTAGCGTAATTAGTACTTAAAGCGTATAACCCGAACGGGTAGTAAGACGCGGTGCTAAACAACAACAACAAACAACATTATGGCAAAAAAAGAAGAAGCTTTTGGTCATAAAATCTGCAAATATACGTTGCGTACCTTTCCATTCCACTGTCTAAATACACACTAAGCAGCATACGGCCATACATATTAACCTACTCACACCGGTGTTCACGTGTCTTAATGCGTCATGCTCGCAATACACTGAATTGTTGGTAGTGTAATTAAATGCGACAATCCCAGTCGGGTGATAAGAAACAAATTTTTTTAAATATGTTGCTGGTACTTACATTTAAAAAACCCATAAAATTGCTAATATCTGTCTGATACCTTGGCCCAGTCCGTAGCGTGTCGGCCTGTTTAGTTATGGATCCCCAGTTCAATTCCTGGTTTGACCGAAATATATATAGTTGGTGAAATGTTGATTTCCTCTTTCACATCGAGAAATTAACGACCGAGGGTTGAGTGTTGTGTCTGTTCTAGAATTTAAGTTAGTTCATAAGTCATGTTATGTTATATTAACTTTGTTCAGAAAATGTACGTTAAATAACTATTGTTTTTAATTAATCTTAATTTACTGTGATTAATCAAAAATTGTTTGCCTTTTAACCCCTTTTTAAAAAAAAAA
>CABEEJ010002371.1:100876-113879 GCA_901482245.1 Timema douglasi
TAGTTCACGGAGTGTCTCTGAACACTTCCTTTCTCACACTTCCCATAACCTTGCATACACTTAGTTCACGGAGTGTCTCTGAACACTTCCTTTCCCACACTTCCCATAACCTTGCATCCACTTAGTTCACGGAGTGTCTCTGAACACTTCCTTTCCCACATTTCCCAACACCTTGCATCCACGTACGGTCTTCAGAGCATCTGCGAACGCTTCCTTTACGTCTGCGGAGTTCCGCGGCACACTCGAGATGGTGGCATGGTATCGATTATCGAAGTAGTAGTAGAAGAAAAAGTATCTCCTACTCCCACACGCTTGGTTTGGGTGGAATATATGTAACTCTTTCCGTTCCGTCCTGACATTTTGACTGACATGACGTTTACAAGAGGGCTGAAGTTGGAACCTGCAAAAAGTCGGAAAAGATAAGAATGGTAACACGTATCAACACAAACGGAACACAAATTTAGAGGCTTTATCAGTAAAAACGTTCCATTTTTAAAATATATTCAGCGCGTTTAATTTCTTTTTTATTTAGTAAAATATTGACAAAGCTTATGATCTAAAAAAAACGGCTAAATATAAAAATAATTATATTAGTATCAGAGTTTTCTCATAAAGACTAAAATTAGTTCCGATTATGTCCTCTAATATGTAAATACTGGGAGTATATTATTTGAACGTAATTTCAAACAATGTTAATTTTCATGAATCTGCGGTGCCGTTTTTTTTAGATCCAGCTTAAATTAATCTCTTAATCAAATTAATTGTGGATGTACAGTTATATGCTTAATTGAGCCATCCACTTTAAAGAACATAACCTGTCATTGGTATTTATCACCAGAACGGCATATCTTCTAGAACAATCCTCGTTTATTTTAACATTTCACACAAAATGTTTAAAAAAAGTGAGATTATTCCCTTTTTTAAATTCATTTTTAAATAATACATCTTAAAATGTCTGCATAAGTTTTAAATACAATAGGAATATAGGTATTAAAATACTTTGTCTACAAGTGAGCTATATTTTAAAATATTTTTAAAAATAGCTTGTTTTTTTTAATACAGTTTTCACTAAAATAAAGGCTAAAGGTACTAAAATTTCCCTTATATTTTAAGTATAATATTACTGTGCTTAAAAAAAAGTCAAGACTTACAAACACATTTCACACTAGCTCTTAAGCTTTTAAAAGGTTGGCAAACTTTATTGAGTGAAGCTTACGTTTACTTCACACGCTAATTACAAACTGTTCCAAAAGTCAATATGCAGTAGTTTGGTGAACTTTAAAACTCACTCCATCCATATTAAAAATTGCTTAGTAGGCTTACGTCATGCTAAGAATAATATAGTGTTCTTATCTTTACTACAGTCTCAAAATTTCTCGTTGGATTTCAAATCGAAATATTTTCTATCATTCCTCCTTGAATCTGAAGTTGATATTTTCCTTTGGTGATAAAGTTAGACATAAAAAAAATTATGTCTACTGTATATTCAATAGTACATTATATTCACAGATAATAACCGCTTTTCAACTGGTTTGAGACGTATGTCTCACAATGTCGGTCAGTTAAAAAAAACTCTCTAGTTAATCAAATCACTTGAGAAGAGCTATTAAACTAAAAACCTTTCAAGCGGCTGCCATATTTAATTGAATAACCCTATTGATAAATCCTGTACATACATTGTTCGACCTAGATTTAAAGAATGTCCCAACCAAATTTCGTTAAAATTTGTCAACGCGTTTGGTAGTTATCACTTAGCAAAGATTCTGACAGGCATAAAAACAAAATGCAAAATGGTAGAGCTAAGACACAACCTCGCAACGCTCAATCAACTATATATATTTGGCAAAATAAGGTGACTTAAATTACAATTGTTTCCATAACAACATATTTGTACGCATAATGTGCGGGATGAATTCCGAATCGATATTATATATCGTACTTATACATTCAATACCTGTTCGATGTCTTCCTGGACGTCCAGAATTTACGGCTCGTCTACTTTAGGAGTGTAGTTAAGTGACATGAAGCAGAAAGTTTAAACACCTCGTCTTACTATCCGCTCGGTCCATACGCTTATATACTAATTATTACGGCAATTGTTTTAGGGATGAGGAAAGTTATATTTCATAGGAAGTGTACCCAGACTTGCGTGGATGGGGATTGGAAAACTATTTGGTAAAAATCAACCTCATTACACCCGACACGAGTTTCGAATCTTGAGCTCCCCGTCATTGTCAGTATAGTATACTGTGAGGCGCTACGCCTTAGACCATACGGCCACCGAAGAGTGTAACAATTAGTTGATAATATAACTAAGAAAATAATATATATTTATAAATAGGTTGACATTAGCTACTCTCAGCTAATGTTTGCAATAAAGAGCTACCTGCTATCTGTCACTTACCACCTCTCCTATCGTAGATGAGCTATATCTCGTCACGCATGGATCCAGTTCCTTTGACCTTCACCAGAAAGTTACAAATAATCTACATTGTCCGTAGGACCTGTTTTAAGGAACTTTCTTGCAAACTTTTCCCAATTTGCATTACTTGTCAGCCCTTTTATCCTACATAGGACGGCCACAGTCTGCTAAAATATGGACTGCTGATGACAGAAAGATCGGAGTTCTAATCTCGTTTGGGTGCAATGAGAAGGATTTTCCTTAAATGATTTCCCACTCTACCGCCACGCAAATACGGCTACTCTTCCTCTAAATTCAACCGGCCTCACCACTAACTCAATAGCATAATTAGTGCATATGCGTATAGCCTGAAAAGGTAGTAAGACGCGGTGTTAAAAAAAAGTGGAGGGAGAGTGGAATTAGGAAAACCTTGAAAAAGCAGAGAATTTAAAACTGTCAAAATCGGGCTAAATGTCAGGGAATTTTTTTAGTTGGTCATAGAAACTCTTATATTTTATTATATTCTAAGAAGAGAAATGTCTTAGCTGCATTCTATTCAAACACTAGTTGTATTAACGTCGCTATCTATATTTATTTTTAGTACATTTAAAAAATAACTATTTCTAACAAATTAAGTATTTTAATATTCCTTAAGCATATTTATCAAACTCGATATGAATTTTAGTTTTAAAAATTTGAATTTTTGATTCAGGGAATAATCAGGGCCCCCTTTCTACATGTTACTAAATAAATACGTTCTTGCACATTCAACGCAAATAGTTTGGGTCTGGGGGGGGGAGGGGATTGTCAATCACAGTTATTCTAAATTTCGCATTAAATAGTGAGTTTACAGATAATTAACATCAATAAATATTCACTTAATTATAGTATTTCATTCCAGATTCATTAAAATCCTAACTTTATGTAATTTAAAATTTGTGTTACTCAAATAATGAGTTACAGTTCACTATAATACACCACCATTATCCTTCCGCTCTCAACCCACAGAAAAATAACGGTACAATGATGCAAAGAGGAATTTACTTTTGTCTTAATTTGTTTGCATTTAATAGAGTACAGTAATTTAAGGGGTTGATCAAATTTCATAAAACATGAGAAATTATTAAGTAACATTAGTGCCGAGTACTAAAATTGAAAAACTACCGTTCAAAAGGGGTGAGGGTGTGGGCCTCACATTTTTTTTTTTTTTGCCCGGTCCTCACATTTCCTTCAAATGGCCCTGCTTCTAAGCACTGTCACACTTAGACACCAATGTAGAAAATAAAAGTAGAGGTGGACAGAATTGACTTTGCTTTCAAAATTATCTTTTACATATTTCCTATTATAGATAGACATATGCCTCCACTGACTTTTTTAATCTATATTCTAGCAGGAAGATTCCTACTGGCCATTTTCATGAATAAACCAAATAGCCTATTAAAAAAACTACTTTAAGATTTGAAATAAATTATGATGTAAGACTATTTTTAGAATTAATTTTTTTTAATAACCTACCATAGGATTACGGATCACGTTCAGATGAATCTATTATGTGATGTTAACCTCGGTGGATTTGGATTAAAGTGTTCGCCACATGACTCGATGTTTGTGGGTTTAAACCCAGTTGGGGTCGTCGACAAATTTGTCTTTAACTATAAAAATCCGTAGCACAACTTCCTTCGGAGGGGAAGTAAAGCCGTTTTTCCCAATAACCGCGGAAGGTATTTGAAAATATTTTTCTTGGTAAAATTGATAGGCTCATTTGCTCTCGCTCATAGAAATTCACGTATGTTGATGTAATCAGTCCGTTCAGAAAGTTCCCGTTAAATATTTCAAATAAATAAAATATTATGTGATATGTTAACAAATTTAATACAATCACAAAAAAACCAAATGTACTATTTTTTTATTTTTTTACGTGTATTGTAAAACTTTTGTTTATTTTGCGTTGTTTTGTAAAACATTTTTCCTCAATAACGCGATGTCTCCTGAAAAATCAATGGGTGGCATAACAATATACAGTTTCACTCTCTAATTGTGTCATTTGATGCTGGAAATGCTGATACAATCAACATCCATGTCAATATTCCCTCGTACAAACCTCCACCCCTTTGTAGGATACATTTGGATAACAATGTTATAAATTGAAATAGGCCCTACCCCAATCTATTTTTAAACTCTCCCCTCCCTCACCCCGCTTCACACCCTCTACCCCGATTCGTACTCATTTTTAACGATGTTTGCTGGTTAGTTACAATTCGCATTGGATTAATTTTTTTCTCATAAACCCGCGTCGGTGGACACGTGGACAAAGGCAATAGTCTCGTTTGTTGTTGGTTGAGAGGTCGTGGTTCGAATCTCGACCGGGTATACTGAAGAGTTCATGGTGGCTAGAACAGGGAAAACTTGGAAAAGTCGGGTAATTGAATTAAAAATTGCAGGGAAATCTGTGAATTTAATTACTTGTCTTTTAAAAACTATTGTTATTATTATTAGCACCGCGTCTTACTACCCGTTCGGGTTATACGCACTTAAAAACTATTAATTTCGCAGTAAACACTCAAACAAAAGGGCGATATTTCGTTATTCGCATGTTAAAAAAAAGTCTGCATAGCCTAGAGATTGTATTCTGCTAACGTCAGATGGTTGTAGAACATTTGTTTTTATGCCACATTTACACAGTGCCACAAAATTAATAATACCCTAAACATTTAGTAAAAAACTTACCAAAATATTGATTTTAATTAGGTGCAAGGATTTTTTTAATGTGTACTATGCATAGTAAATGTATTAATTGTTATTAGCCAAGGACAGCTGGAAAGGGTTAATTAAGTCAGTAAAAGTTGGAAGATATTGTCTGGAAAACCCTGGAAGAGTTAGTAGGGCTAAACAAATTATTTTATAAAATTCCCTGAAGGTTCTCCCTCCCATCCAACCCCACCTCCCCCCTAAAAGGTGCACTTCTCTCATTCCTACCTCCTGTTATTGCAAATATGGTGACATAGAATATGAAATAAGAAAAAGGTAATATTGAAACGCAAGTCAATGCTGTACAGGACAGATCTTGCGGAAAAGTCTTACGTTTGGAAATATCAGTTTTCTCGAGAAAGATTGAAAATGTTTATGTAAATATTTTTAACACCCCATTTAAGATAATACATCGATGTTTATTAATTTTTACATATTTTTTTTTATGAATCCTGCAGTTTTCTTCTGAAAAATTTCAATATTGTCGATATTTGATCACTGTTAAAATTACAGAGGAGGCGTGTATATCAAAAGTATAACTTAATCAACACGCTTCTATTCTTGAACAAACCGTTTCCGAAAAGAAAATTTCCAAACAATAAGAATTCTTGAAGATAACCGTTTGCTCCCATGACTCTGGATTCATGTATTTATTTCTCTTTTTTCCAGACTCTGCCGGCGCCGAGCCGTGCGCCGCTCCTTGCAAGCTGCTTCTCACCAACAGAGGACGGGTCCTTTTAGATTCTAACCCTGTGCACAAGCGCCATGGCACCTGCCTTGCCCCCGAGTACACGAGCGGTGACAACCCCCGTGACGTCAGTTTGGAGAAGGTCAGTGACACGATGTGTTTCTCTTAGTAGCTGTAAAGCTCCTGGTTTTCATATTAAATTCATCAGATAAACTTGTACAGAAATAATGAGGGCGACTACCACGATATAACTAGCGAATTAGCTAGAACGAAATATAGGAGGTGCGTTCGCACGGTAATTCAGGGTTGGTTGCCAGATACCTGGCAGAACGAGAATATCGGAGGGAAACTGGCATTTTTTATGTTTGGAAAAATACAGGGAACATAGTAGAACAAACTTTTGAAATAATTCTGGAATATTGGTAATGTACCGTGGCTACAAACCAACATAGCCACCTTAAGAGAGTGAATATTCACTTAGTTTAACCGGGAAGTCAACGCCTTGTATGGACACTCCACGCACGTCAACATAGAACACTGCTCACCGTTAGAGTTTGGCTAGGAAACAAGATTGAAGTTGTGAAGTGGCGTGTGACCTCCTTTTGCTTGTATGTATCCCTGAGTTCAAGACGCTGCGCATGCGCTAAAGCTTGGGGAAAAGAGCCAAAAGCGCTATCACGTGTGTCCCCCCTACCTCCTCATGGTCATCCTCACGACTTTGTGCGCAGGCGTCGGTGAGAGGGCCATTTCTGACTTGCTGTAAATGATTTCATTGGTCATGTGATATCTCCATAACAAATTTCCCCGCTGTTCAAACTCTTATATAAGCTAGTACCTAGAACGGAACTTTACTTTTTGATGCTAATAGGAATTAGGGACTTGCCAACATGTAAGTGATCGTTATTTTGAAGAAGTTTCTTATATTTTTCATTGGAAATTAGGCATCGGTTAAAAATGCTCAAAATTATGTAGGAATTTAATTTGGTTATTTTTGGGCATATTTATTTATTGTTTTTTAACTAAATTTAATTTATATTAGTATTTGTTTTGGGTACTGTCATATTATGCTCTTAAACCTTTTGGATCCGAGTTCGGATTATTTATTCTCAAGTCAATCTTCTTCCATTAACCTTTGAACACTATTGTGCACTTTAATTCTGTTTCTATATGTGTAGTGTTGAAATAACTCCATACGTTACTAATGATTTTTGTATCATAATTTTTTATATCTAATGTTATTGGGGAATACAGTAGATATTTTTATAATGTTAGGAGGTTATTGTTAACCAAGCTGATAGGGTAGAGAGTACTTAGTTATTTTCCTGCCTAAGTTACTCCGGCCTCACGGATTATTGGATGAGGATAATTATGTTTCTGATTAACATTGGGTGTAGCATTAGATACGAGAAAAACTCTACTAGTTATGTTATAAACGTACGTTTTATTATGACGTATATGTAAGCTGTTTTGACTTCCAAGACAAGCTTTATATATTTATTTAGAGTTATCTTTTGAACGACCTAGCCCTTGTGGGTAGATGATAGGTTGTATCCATGCTAGCTTTCTAATTATTGTTCGCAATAATCGACCTTGTTTGTATTTGAACTGATAATGTTTTCAAACGATGAATATTTCTAATTTAAGAATCAAATGCTTTTTATTGAGGAATTCTCCATCAAGATATATTCTTAAAATTGAAAAATGACACCTGGACACGGGAATCGAACCCGGGACCTTTGGCTTAGTATGCCAATGCTCTAACCACTGAGCTATCCAGGAATCATCTCGTGCCCAGGGTCATTCTTCACTCATATTTTAAGGCAGAGTCTATAAGTGCCAGCATGAAGCCAACTCCAAGTCGAAGGTGGTTGTGTTATCTGATAGCTCGTGATCTTAATAAAAATCACATATTAGTAGCCAATGATTTCCGTACGCCCATCATAGACTCTGCCTTAAAATATGAGTGAAGAATGACCCTGGGCACGGAACGATTCCTGGATAGCTCAGTGGTTAGAGCATTGGCGTACTAAGCCAAAAGTCCCGGGCTCGATTCCCGTGTCCAGGTGTCATATTTCAATTTTCATAATTTCTAACTTAGTTAAATGCGATTCGATCGCTTTCTTTTGATATTGTTTGGTAGACTTAAATATATATATATATATATATATTAGAGATGGGTCGAATCCACTATTTTTCGAATCCGAATCCTAGCAAATGGTTATAAATTTTAATGATTTACAAATAGACCCACATTACACAATATAGGCCTAAACTGTGAATTAAGGTGTATTTCAATCATGCTTTCAATTTTAATCAACCCCCTCGCAAAATACAGGTTAAAATCCAGCCAAATTAAACAATCTAGACTCATATTATTGTTTAAAAATCAAATCAATCAAAATTTGAATGTCTTTTAGTTATTTTTAAAAGTGTTGTTAGAATGGGTTAAGTTTCTAAAAAAAACATGTGAAATAAACAGATTAGGCCTATATATCCTTTGATCAACTTTAATCATCATTAAAGGATATTTTATTGTATTGAGATAGCAAAAATAAAAATACAAACAGATATTTTAAATAAAGACTAAAACAACATGCTTAACAATTAAACATACATTGGAAATAGTGAACTCAATAATGCTTAAGTATGTTTTATTATTATTTTCTTTTATATACATTATCAATTTTTGCGTAGAAAACAAATATATCGATTTCTGAGAATACATTTTATTTAAAACAAGAACATATTTTCGACTACAATATGTTTATTCCCATTTTATAAGGCAGGACTACGTTTGAATATTTCTACAATTACTTCAATAACATATTTTTTTAAATAATAAAAACTAAGTTAAAATCAATTAAAAAATAAATAATGGATTAGCAAGTCGTTATTTGATTCTTAAAACTCTAGAGCGCTTACTAAGTGATCGGATTACCTGAATCGATTTTAAACAAACAATCGATATACGATACCTAGGTCGATAGGGATAAATAAACAGTTTTATCGCTGTCTGACTGTTGACAGTATTTATTTTTCATGAAACCCAACAAAATATCTAACTTAGGATCGTATGCAATTAATTGGGGCTCTTTACATAGTTGTAGATAATTTAAAACCAGTTGGGTAGTAAGAATTAACAGTATCTTTATTTTAATCATCACTCGGGCGAATAAACATATACGTCATGGCGGCCGACTTTGTATCGTGTGTAATGGCGGCTGACTTTGCATCATCCGTAATGAGTTATTATTTCTGTTTTAAAAAAAAACATGATTTTTATAATTTATTTCGAGTTTATTTGTAATTCTAGTTTTGATTTTCAGTTTTTGAAGAGTTTTAATGTGTTTATTAAAATATGTACAAGATTGTCCGTGAGGTGAAAGTTTATAAGTGAACATGCACTGAAACGATCGAGTCCAAGTTTCCCATAGAGTTGGGAGGGTAGGGTACAAGGCACGTAAGATTTTCCACACATAATATTTTTTTTATTTTTTAAAGAAAATTCTATTCATGTTTATCTCTTTTTTCCGACAAAATAAATATTACGGATTAAGTTGTGCTTTTCAAGTAGGCCTAACTAAGTAATTTTTGAATTCAACATATGATGCTTTGATTTATGAGGTGAAAGATTCGATCATCGAATCCAGTAAAACACAGAATCTTCGAATCTCGAATACTTGTCAGGATTCGGTGGACTCAAGGATTCGAAGATTCGAATGGCCCATCTCTAATATATATATATATATATATAAAACTTCTTAACATGTATTATGGATTCTGTCTAATATTGCGCACTGTCCGCTATCTCTAAAGATTATGTTGTTTTCCATTTTGAGACTTTCTGTCGTATGAGAATAAATCGGCCCTGAGGCCTATGTTAATTCCATGTTATTTATTTTGCATTAATATTAAGCGGTACCCTAACTCCCTTAACGTCATTTGTCGAATGCTCATCTTTATTAATGATAAGATAGCTAGGTCTGGATACTTGAGCTTGACATGTTTGAGAGTAGGTCAAATTAAGATGCCTGGTGGTCTGCGATTTTTTTATTCTTTGTCTTGCAACCTTTTCACTATAGCTGGTTTCTTGAACGTATGGCTCGTACAGTAGCCCCATGGCTTCTTTGGTGTTGACTGACAGCTAAAAGTTTTGAAAAGTTACCAGAACAAATTATGTATCCCTACTCCGAACCATATGATCTGCAAAAACATATGTTTAGCAGCTGTCACTTCTGATGGTCAAAATTTAGGTATATACCTAAATGTTGACTGTCAGAAGTCAGCTATGAGCTGTCAGTCAGCACCAAAAGAAGCCATGGGGCTACTGTACATTCTAGTATGCTTAGTACTTAGTGAGAACGGTTAAGTAACTTTTGGACATTTAAAGGCAATTATGAATATTCGGCCTGTGTCTGTTTGTATGTGTGTGTGTGTATTAAATAATGATAACAAATAATTAATATTAGTTCTTTGTGAATATATAAAGGTCTAATATTCACAATATGTTATGTACACAAGAAAGCCCATTCCGGTGGTCGGATGCTCTAAGCCAGAGGTTCCCAAACATTTTTGACCGAAGGAACCTTTACACACACCAAACAAATAACATCCTCGAGCCCTAATAAAAAAATATGTATACTAATGTTATGAGCATTTAATAATGAAAGTTAAATTTTACAATTAGAAACGTACCAACGGAAAACATCACATGTTTTGTCTGCGCCTTTGGCTAATGTCCTGTATTCAAATTTGAAAGAAGAAAAAAAATTGTCAATCCTTTGATGATAGTTTATAATATAAAAAAAACAAATAAAGAATATTATAAAATTGCGTCACGGAACCTGAAACTCCTCCACGCAAATTCGTGTACATTTACCCCGACTTCTACGTCCCTCATTCTTATCCCCATTTGTATAAATATGTGGATATCCGGAACGGCTGGTAAGACGCGGTGCATACAATAATATGACGCGGGTGACCTGGTGGTCTAGGGGTAAGGTGTCATACTTCTGTGTTGGGGGTCTGAGGTTCAATCCTCGGTCCCGACACAGATTTATCTAATTACCAAACCCTTCCCTCACCTCTGACAAGACGTGTCTTAATCACAACTTGTGAATGTGTGAAATGCCAGGCCTCCCCCTGGTTCGGATTCCACGTTAAACTGTAGGTCCTTCATTTCATCTCACAATCACCCTACCATTACACATTAGCGTAAGTGTGTATAAAACCGAACGGGTAGTAAGACGCGATAATAATAATAATAATAATAATAATATGACACGTTCGGAAGGGTTGAATATTTCAGAACGCACCAACATTAGGCGCGAGAGACGATACGGCCCGTATCGATTGCTACGCAGACTTAAATGTCAGTCTTGTATTATTATTTTTTGCTCTATGGCAAGGAGGTCAAGGTTCTAATCCAAGTAAAGTTGTTTCCACTCTCTCCCACCGCACGAATGTGGGTGAATTTCCTATAAAATTATACCTTCTTGCTCCTTGCTCTATTAGTGTGAACGAGTGTGGACAGCGCTAATAAAAAACAAGGGGGATTAAAGATTTTGATGACAGCAAATAAGATTAAATTTGAACAATTAGAAATTTATGATTTTTATGTTTAATAAAGATGAGATCCACTTCAGTGGCCGCATGGTATAATGCGCGACTCTCGCAGTGGAATAGACTGCCGATGACGGAAAGATCTAGGCCCTAATCTTTGTCGGGTGTACAGAGGGGGATTTTAACAAACTGGTTCTTCACTCTCCCTTCACGCAAATACTTCCCCTAATATAGTCTCCCTAATCCCTAAAACCATTAGCGTGATTAGTACATAAGCGTATAACCCGAATGGACATTAAGAAGCGGGGCTAAAGAAGGAAATTAAAACAATTAAAGAATATAAGTAGATTGAAATTGGTAAGTTGAAAAAAAGGTTTTATGGAATACAAGAAATAAGATAGTAAAACGTTAAAATTAACACGAAACACTTTTAAAAATATATAGCCAAAGTGAAATGTTAAAAAATATTTTAGTTGAAAGAATAAGTTGAAATAAAGTATATTGCATGGTAGAAATTAAATTTCAATTTATTAGGCTAAGGTATTAGAATGCTTGAATTGATTAAAAAGTTGGTAGTCGCATCCTTAAATCGACAATTCTCGGTGAGCAGCAAAAGTGGCAATAAATATCTTTTCCAAATAGCTCGGCTCTTCTTTTTCGAACCAAGCACTATTAATGAAATAATTTGTAATTTGCAGAGGTGAGAAAGGGGGTGGGGGGGGGGTAGTAAGCATAGAAGCTAGTTTTAATTTGCACCCACATACCATTATCGCTGTAGGGAACGTTTTACGAAATTAATAAAGTTAATTCGAAATGTTGGGGAGCGAAGGGGGAGGTTATCATCCCTCTGGCAGCCCCCGGCTGTAGAACCCATCTTGGAGAGATGTTTAATGATTCTTCCTTAATATCATTTCGCAAGTATTCTCGACGTAAACCCCTGGTTAATTTAAGAAACGTGTGTTTTTTTTCGTGCGATATTTTTAGGACCTCTTCGCGACCCACTTATTTTGATGTAGGTAATATCTTGAAAGGTACGCGATAATTTTCCCTTGGGTTTAGAATTTTAAACAAGTTTTAAAAATCTTAACAAGGCTGCCTTGCATCTGAGAGGGGGCGGGGGAGGGAATAACTACAGAATAAACAGCAATTTTGTATGTAACTGTGGTGAAGGGAGGGGAGAGATAGAACATGGAACTTTCTTAAACGAAATTTTTTTTAAAAATGTAATATATTTAATGTTTGTACACTTTAAAATATAATTTAAACTCTTTAGTCCGTTGACTCCCGCGGTCCGGCACGTTTAGAATCTACCGCCATTAGTTCTAGGTGCGGCCACCAGGGTAAGGGTGGTGCTGTTAACAGTACAAAAGCATTTTAGCCCTGAATTACGTCTTCCAAGAGACCAAGAGTTATAAAAGGGTTATCATTTCCTGTTTTAATCTTAATTATACTTTATATGGCATAACCACAAGTATGTAGAAGGATATGGCAAGCCTAGGGCCTAGATATAAGGGGTATACAAAGGGTTCTTAGGAGTCGAATTCTGCAGTCCGGTCCCGAGGGTTCCGGACTACAGAGTTTCACCTGTCGAATGTAAAGAGGAA
>CABEEJ010002372.1:0-34984 GCA_901482245.1 Timema douglasi
AATCAGATAAATCTATGCCGGGACCGAGGATTGAACCCCGGCCGCCAGCATAGAAGTCTGACACCTTACCCCTAGACCACCAGGTCTCCAATTAATTACAAAATTATTAGGTTAGATAGATGTAAAAAGTGCTGTTGCAAGACAAAATATATGATTACGGTTTACTTCTAGTAAAAAAAAATATTTAAGAATTTGAACGTTAGAAATAAAATCAATAATTCATCATTATCATAACTACATATAAGTTGATGTAAAGTCTAAAAAATATCTTAACACACGTTAAGATATTTGTTACAAAACTTACAGATAAACTATATAATCTGGACAGAACAATTTATAAATTTTATATAAATAATGAATTAAAAGTTTAAAAAATTGAATTTAGTGTTTAACATTAGCCAAATGAGTTATAATGCACTCATTAAGTAATATTGTCCAAAGACATTTAAATATACGATATATAATATAAAAAACAATGTTTAGCGTTCAAATATGAATAAAGATAAAACATAATGTAGAATTTAATTTGGAGTTTAACATTTAACAAAGATTTTAAATGAAGTAAATAGTTACTTACTGAAAATACACAGGATGAATCTGTGTACCTGATTTTGATTCCATCAGAAGCGCAGAAGGTAGTTGCATAAAAAGCTCACCATTGCTTGTAATATCTTAACCCCATATGACAGCACCGGACATAACCTAACTTAATTTTTGTAAGGAATAAGGGAGTTGTTCCTTCTAATTTTATTATTTTATTAATTAAATTATTATAAAGTGTAAAGGGGCTGTTTTACAATCCATGTTTGCCTTTTTTTTTTTACCTTATGCAGTTGCTGTTTTTCTTTTTTTCCCCTGTGCAGTTATAATTTGAGAGTTCTCCCTAATGTGAGCTTCCAATGTACTTTGAATATAAATACCTATTCTGTAATCAGCCACTCCCTGTGCCGGTTTTAACTTCGACCTTTAAATAGTTTCTGGTCGACATCAACGCACCCTCCGTTCCCCTTCCTGTCCCGACTTTGGTATCCAAACTTATCATCGATCGGTCGTGCGAGGCAATCACGGTAGAGAGGTACAAATACACGTGATCGCCCGGAACCCCAAAGTCACGAGCCATTTATAGAGTCTGTGTCTCTACCCACCTCCCCTCACCACCTTGCGCTGACACCGCCAACCCTTATGCAGGAGTGCGTATAGTCCTTTCTGTAATTAAAGTCCATTTAAGTCGTTTAATAATGTAAGGGGCACTTGGACCAGTGGTGTTTCGGGGCCGACCGCTTGGCGGATCTGGACGTGGAAGGACAGGTCGGATTGTGGGTTAAGGGGGCTTGATAGAACACGTGGAACACCGCTTCACATGTGACCATCGACTCGCTGGTTTCGTTCACGAGTCCAACCTTTCGTAAAATTCACGTAACCCACTTCGGTTTTCACATTGTCTTACGGGCAACACTCGCATAAAACTAGACTGACAATGATGGGAAGATAGAGGTTTGAATTTTGGTCAGGTGTTGAAAATAAACGGTTTTCCACTCTACATCCATTCAAAATGGGGGTACATTTTATCTAAATATAACCTGCCCAGTCCTTTAAACCATAGGCGTAATTTACTTAGGCCTAATAGGTGGCGCTAAAAAAAATTAATTAATTTGCCAAAATATTCTAAAACGAGCTTTCACACTAAAATTTAATGGGATATTTTTGTGTATTTTTTAAAGTTAAGGTTACACATTTATTTTAAATACCAGTTTTTTTATTTATTTGTGTTAATTTTATATATATATCCGTTTAATTATATAACTATATACATCCCGTATAATATCGAATAGCATGAAATTACCGGTTTCAATGACCACATGGTATATGGCGTCCCTCTAATGTTAGACTGGACTGCTGATGACAGAGAATTTGGGGCTAAAATCACGGAAAGGTATATTGAGGGTGAGTTCTACCTCTACCTCCACGCAAATGCGGGTACACCTCCTATAAATATATCGTTCCTCATTCCTAAAACGATTTGCGTAATTAGAACATAAGCGTATAGCCCAAATGAGTAATAAGACTAGGTGCTTAAAACAACTCCTAGTATTAAAATTATATCAACTATCATTTTGATTTTGACAAGCATAGCTCTCATAATAACAAAAATCAACAACATTTATTAAAGGTTAAACAAGGCTACCATTTCAAATGACTATTATTATGACATTTTCATTTTTAGACGTTATTATTTTAGTTTTATGGTGAAATTGTTAAAAGTTATTTTGAAAATTTAAATTTATAGTTGATGTAATAGTGCGTATTGACTTTAGGAGTGAAAAGGGTTTCTTTTGTTTATTTTATTTATTAATAAATGTATATTTAAAGTTTTTAAACACTTTCTTAAAATGTCATTGGTACAGAAGGTGTTTACCAAATAAAAGAATGTTTAATAAAATAAAAGTAAGATACAGTAATATTCTACGAAGTGAACATATAACGAGTCATTAGAGGAAAAGCATGAGGTCAGAAAAACACCCAATGACATAAATCTACCCTTCTCCGCTTCACTAACCGTTCACTCTTTTCCCCTGCCGCATAGGCTAACGTTCTCTCGAGCGTCTTTGTTTACCATGCCACCGAAATAAGAGTGATTTAAGACTGTTTGGGGTGTTTTTTATTTAACCTGAAATTTTACTCTGGAGAGAAATTGCGCGCCAGAGTCTGAGACAGACTTATCACTACTGCCTGTTCCCCTCCCACTAATGTTGGAGCGAGGGGGGTCGGGGATGGGTGGTAGGGGAGGGTTTGTGTGCTGCAATGGTAACAAAAGAAGAGTCATGAGGGTTTAAAATAGTCAAAATGATCTCAAAATTATTTTTATAAAACTTTACAAGCTATGTGGTATATTCATATCTATCTTTAAGTATCTAACTTTAACTTTACACACACACGGTCCCATACCCACACACATCAAATACAAGTTAGCCACGTGGTCTAACCCACTACCCTAGTAGTTGAGTCGACTGCTGATGACGGGAATATCGTGGTTCGAATCTTGGTCGGGTGTTTTGAGTGTTGTAATCCACGATGTTTTTAACTCTCCATTCACGCAAATGTGGATACACTTCATCTAAATATAACCTTCCTAATCCCTAAAACCATTAGATTTGTTAGTACATAAGCGTATAGCCCGAAAGAGTAGCAGGACGTAGTGCTAATAAAAACAGTAGGGCCTACAAACACACAAACACAACTCTACAGACACTATTAACACAAACAAACCTAAACATACACACATGTACAACTACATCTACATAAACACATTTTTTTATTAAAAGGAAAAAATTAAACTTTGGAAGACAAGGAAACACGAAATTTATAATAATGCTTGGGGGAATATGAGGTGGGGGACTAAATTATTAAAAAACTATCATAGATAACTACTTATCAGTATAAAAGCCAATTTAAATGTGGCTGGCAGCTTAGGGGACCAATACAGATATTCATTTAAGTCTTGAAATTTTAAATCTTTCAAACGGACTCTGGTAAATAAGGATTGCAGTGGAGGTGGGGCGAGAGTTATAAAGATAAATATTATTTCAGGTGTGGTAGAACCTTTAAATTTGGCAGGCAGATAAAAGGACACCTCCAGAAAATAAAATAGATCTTATATTTTTAATTTTAGGTGGGAGTTGAATAAATGGTTATGGCGTGTTTGAATAGCTCTAAATTCCCAAAATTATAATAAACAGCTACTTCTCTTAGTTATTTTAATTCATATTCGACTAGCAGGTATAAAACATAACTTTCTGAAAATCCTTATATAAAAAAAATTGAACTCTGAAAAATATTGGTGGAGAAAAAGTAGTAATATAAGGAAAATATATATATTTTAGGGAGGTATAATATTAGAATAATCCATTACTGTAGAATTATCATTCTAAGTATAAAATTATGACATATCTCATTTTTACAGGAAAAGGGCTTGAAGAGAACTTTGTATTAGCGGTTATCTCCAATCTTGATAGCTCCGCAACTCTTTTGAGAGTTAACAATGAAAAATATAACATTAAATTATCTATGACAAGAATATTGTTTCCAACATAAACATGTCACTAAGGGGGTTGAACGGGTGTTGGAACATTTTTAAAGGTATAACCATATCTTACAAACTGCTTGAGTTGAAAAAATGAAACCAGGCAAGGAAGTTCTATTTGTTAACGACCCAGATAACTATGGGAATCTTTTTAAATTCAACATCTAAGGAGGTGAAACATGGAGGGTGTAGTTTTTTTCTATATCATCAAAACTATTTGAGCTGGAAAATATAAAATTGGCATGGAAGGAGTTTTTAGGTAACGGGCCAGAACTATTTTGGGAGTTGTAAAAATTCAACCATTAAGAGGCTGAAACAAGGAGGGTGTTGTTTTTACGCATATTTCAAACCACTCAACCTGAAACTTAGGAAGGGATTTTTTTTAAAGTAATAGTCCCTTTGTTTTGTACATCTGGAGATTCAACTCCATGGTGGTGAATCTGGGAGGGGGTAGTTTTACTTGATCTTCAGAACCCCTTGAGCTAGAAAGATGAAAATTGGTGAGGAATGCACTTTTTACGTAAGGAATCAGAGATTTGTTAGGATTTTATGAAATTCAAAAAGTAAAAAAGAAGAGGGTTGTATTAGAATAGTTTCAAAATACCAAAATGTGCGAAACTCATTTGAAGCACGTGTGCACAAAGTTGTTATTTATTCATTAAATAATTTGTAAATTTTAGTATTCAATTTTTGTAAACTAAGGAAATATAGTTTTTGACATAGAGATAACTTTTTTTTTAAGTTTAAATATTGAACCAAAATAATAAAGAAAATATGCTTCGTTCTATTGTTTTGTTTGAATTCAAAATTATTGGTGACAAAATTTTTGCTAAATATTTGATTACGTTAATGGGGTAGTTGGTATTCCTGATGAGTGCACTGATGTGGATCTCCAAGTTTAATTGTGTATATTATTTCTTCACCCTTTTCCATAATATTGCTTATTCATAATTATAGTTTATAGAATAAAATTAAATTTTATACAGATATTTGGGTTAGTAAATACTTAGCTATTGAATAACTTTATTAAATCAAGCAGATCTGTATTTATATGTATATTTTGACTAATAAAATAGCTTTGACATTCTATATAATGAAAGATAAACCAAAAAGTCTTTATCTACTCCAAAATATGGTGGAAAAATCTACCAATATTTGATCCATGATGATCAAGCTCAAAGAAAGTTGCATTTAAAATATTGTAAATTAAATTATATGGAAACAAAATGTAGTAAATATACAGGAGGGGAAGTCGACTTCATACATTTTATTAAATTTAATCTATGTTATCGAATAAAACTAATGTGTGTATTACAAATAAACCCATTTTCTAGATATCTTCTGAATAAATGACTAAATACGGAATACAAAATCGGCTATTTCAAAACAATAAATTAACACTTGTACGAACAAATAATATTTAATTAAATAGCTTGCTACCTTAAGATTTAAATTAAGGATACATACATTCGTACGTAAAAAACCCATGACAAAAGTAGCGTGTTTTAAATAAAATAGATATTGTTTTTTTATTTCTGTCAAAATCTCTAGAAAGATTTTCTCATTATCATCATATTCCGCTTATATGTGTGAATGTGAATGTAGTTTACTCAAAATGAAATATCTACACTAGTTACTGTCTCTTGTTTGGTTAAATTGAGTTTCTGGAAAATACAATTTCTTTCTTAAGACATCGTCTTTAAACTTCTATCTTATAACCCCCTACTTCTGAATTTCCCTCGCCTCTTTTAGTGAATGTGCGCTTCGTGGGCCAAGTGAGCGTTTGCAACGCATTCTTCCGTGTAAACTCTACCCCATCTTAATATGTGAATAGAAGTGTGCATTTTAAGGCCAGCTCAAGAGACAGCGAGCGCTACTCTCTATGCATATCTAGATTATTAAAAAACATTTAATATAGACTCTTTAGCTACGACTAAAAACTGGTGATTTTTTGGAAATGTTATTCGATAAAAAATACTAAATTACGTTTTGAATTTTTTTTTATCAATGTTGACCTAAATACTCCAGGAATTTTGGATTAAGTTTTCCAATATAACATTCTATCGTACGATTATTCCAAAATATTTTATTTTTTGTGTTTATAGATACTGATATTTAAATAATTTTAAAATCATCTTCACGTATAAAATAGGCTTAAAATATGATATTGTATTCTCGTGAACTATAAACATTTTAAAAATACTTATAAATATCTCAAGTATTTTGTTCCCATAGAAACCTCTCTGGTTACATGGTTGTTAAACTTTAATTAATATAACCAAAAAACAAGTGCTTTTAAAATGGAAGTTTTTTCGTGATTTTTTTGTAATCAGTTAATATTTTCATTTGATTACTACAGTAGCCCCATGGCTTCTTTGGTGTTGACTGACAGCTCACAGCTGACTTCTGACAGTCAACATTTAGGTATATACCTAAATTTTGACAATCAAAAGTGACAGCTGCTAAACACATGTTTTTGCAGATCATATGGTTCGGAATAGGGATATATAATTTGGTCTGTTAATGTGTCAAAGCTTTTAGTTGTCAACTGTGAGCTGTCAGTCAGCACCAAAGAAGCCATGGGGCTACTGTAGTTTTCAGAACAATCATACTGTGTAATTACTCCTCTAAATTATTTATGAGCTTTTTCACCTTGATTTACCTTGATAACTTTATGATGGGTGTATTTTAAATAACTATTGAGAACAAAAAGACGGTTAACCATAGCATATACCTAGTATTTACTTAATTGTTATACATAAGTACTTTTGGAAAAATTAACCACTAGTATGTTATTCAAAATTAATAATTATCTTGATATTGGTGGGTCTTAAATTCAGTGTATGATCGTGTTTATTTAATTTATGATCACTTACACCTTTAATAGTATTTTGAGTATTTACTTTTCATATTATTACATACTGGTTAGTTACTTGATTAAATGTTATTTAAAATTATCTGTTCCTAATTCATAAATAGTTGTTTTATAACTGAAGTAATGATTTAAACACACAGTAAATTTAATTTCTATTTTTTTTTTAATTATGAGACATATTTTTCTAAGTTAGCTGCTGATATATGTTTGATCTACTACATTACATTTTAACAAAAAAAACCTTAATTTGATCTCAAATATAGTATTTTCATCCTTGTGCATTATACCAACACTCACTCGACTACCACGAAAATTTGTAGATTTCCTTTGTTGGCAACATTTGGTTCCCACCGCTGTGAGCCAGTTACACGACTTCAGCGCCTAGCAGAAGGAACCAAGCAGAATAATTTAAAAATGTGTGTGGTTAAACAGAAGAAACGTAGACGCACACACACATATTCATGCAAGCGTAAGACTCCTGTTTGGGTAACATTTAATTAATTAAACGTAATCTAAATTTAATTCAATTTCATCAGCGTGTCATACCAGAAGCAACGTTATAGACTACCCTCAAACACAAATGGGCTAGAGACCATTTTAAGAGGTTGTGTTACTCAACGATGACTGAAAAGTTTTAGTCTTTAAAGACTGCTATAGAAGATATAGTTATAAGGGACTTTTATTCCTAAAAATAATTAGGCTAATTCTTAAGTGTTATAAAAAACAAAGCAAGGATAGTCAAGCCCTAAAGCTTAAGTGACGCCCTTTCATCCACGATCCTTTTACCTTGATGGTACTGTAATAAGGGATACCCTCATTTCCAGTGTCAGCCAGTCCTTAATTTCGCAAATTAACTTTGACATTTAATGCAAGAAGCAAAGATGTTGCAAATTCGAGTAATATGACGTAACGAAATATGTTAAAGATCTTCCCAAATAACCGAGTGTGAAAATTATTTAAATTTAATATTTCAGGGTTACTTAACATTTTTATGACGTAGGGCTAGCCAATGACATAATGTATGCCAGATCCTTCATAAAAATGTTTAAACTAATCTAATGAACATTCAACAATGACATTTAAATTTGACAGATGTTTTAGTATAAAACAAACGTAAAACAAAATATGTCCTAACTGCACCTTTGAGACTGACCTTTATTATCGATTGAAAAAAAATGGTGAAAAAAGTTAACGATGCTAGCTTATTTGGTGAAAAACAAATAAAGAATTTTATAAAACTCCCTCGCGGAGCCTGAAATAGCTTTGGAGGTGTCCAAAGGCTTCGCGAAGCAGAGTTTGAAAAACGCTTACCTATTTTGTATTTAATTTTTAGAACTCACTCCATATAGATTTTGTTTAATACATATTGTACTAGTACTAACTCCAAAAATCACAATACGTAGGGTATATGAAAGTGTTAAAAATGTATTAGAACTTATGAGATCCGTGTATTACTGCCCATAATAAATACCGGTATATTTATACTACAAAAGGGGGGGTAAGTAATATTTAATTTTGAAAGGAAAATCATCGCATTTACGTTTAGGAATAGTGGGGGGACAATTTAGGAAAAATACACTTCAATACACCCAGCCCGATTTCGAATCCTGATCACAAAACCATATAAGAAGAGATAGACATTTAGTCTAGTTTGCAAACCCATGGATTCGGGTATTCAAGTTTCAAAAATTTATTTTATTATGGACACAATCTGCATATTATTACCCATACGGGCTTTTTGCCAATTTAGTATTAAAACCACTAGGATGGAGGTATACAAAATATAGCTAGGAAACAATGTGTCTGAATTTGAAAGGAGGGAAGATGGTTAGCCATTAATTTTTTAAATGCACTTCAGTACATCCTAACAGAATTTGAACCATGACCTCTCTATATCCAGTAAAAGAAACCAAAAAGAAAATAGACACCTTTTTCCTCATCCTCACATGTGTTAGTAATATACACGGTGTCCATAAACTATTAATATCATTAAAAAATTTATAAATTCTCATTTATATATGCGATATTAAAACGGTTCGCGACCACCAATAAAATTCTTTCATTACTTTTCAGGCCAAATTATAAGGGCATAATATCAACATTTAAGCTAAAAGTAACTTGTCTGATGTGTCGTAAAGCTTATATTGGGGTGAATAATAATTAATGGATATCCATTTTATTAGTAAAATACATCTCAGCAATACATGACTTTTTCCCTAAGAAATCAATATATTTGTGTGAGAGTCGTTTTGTAATGTATTGATCTTTGTTATTATTTATTTATTTATTTTAATCAACCCTTCTTACCACCTTTTCAGGTTAAACACATATATGATTACTATCATAGGGTAAGGATGAGATAACAAGCGTTTTAGAAGTAGTTTAACAGCATTTGCGTTGAAGGAGAGTGAGAAACTATATGAATAAAAACCACCTTCTGAAGATCTTATTTGAATCATAACCCCGATAAATCTGTCATAATCAATCCAGTCTAATCCAAGTCCTATGGTTCTCAGACTGTGGTACGTGTACTATAATAGTACGTACAATTATTACCGGTGGTAGGCCATGAGAAGCCAAACTAAACGAGCAAATTAAAGTCATACAAATGCCAGGCCTTATCAAATCTTATAAACATATTACGAGCCAGTTTAACCAAAAGTAAAATATATTTAAACAGGGGGTTGGTGAGGTAGCAACACAAATTCAAGGCCAAACAGCCACGGAGTACTTAAGGAACCATCAATTTGTAACGAAATTATATATACACACACATATATATATATATATATAAACAACACCTTGCTACTAGAAGTTCTAGTGTCGAAATACAAAAACATTGTAATACGATTTTCACTCAAATATATTGAGTTCTTATAAAAAAAAATTATTGCTGAGATGTATTTTACTAATAAAATGGATAGCTGTTAATTATTATTCGCCACATTATAGGCTTTACGTCACATCTCACACGTTACTTTCACCTTCTATGTTGATAATATGTCCTTAGGGTTTGGCCTGCGAAGTAATGAAAGAATGTATTGATATTTGTTATTATTTATTTATCTATGTATACATATAATTTTTTATAAGAAACATATTTCACCAACTAAATAAAAACACAAAGGTTGTTTGCTACGATACCAATTTTATCTACAAAGAGTGAGAAATTACCCCATCCGCGTCAATTAGTCGTGTGCGAGGGACTATATTGGTTATTTGACTGCCAAATAACCATAACGCCAAAGGGATGTTTAACAGACACGCCCGTATCTTCAGCTGTTTCACAGCCCTGCCGAAGGATAGGAGGGTATTATGGGGATAAACGGGTGGAGGGGTGGATTCTCGCTTACTATCGTCCATCTAATTAGATACAGCCCTTGGGTAAAAGGCTTCGTCCTCAACCCTTCTGGCCACATATAGTTCTATCTATGAGCAACTCTAGACTTAATTTGAATTTATATACGTTTAACATATTTAATATTGGAGTAGAAAAGCTACAAAAAATTTAGAAAATTTAAAGTGTTTTCAGAATAATTTTATAGTAAAATATATATATATATATATATATATATATATCATGAAGCTTTAATAAAATTAATTTGTCTTGACTAAAATTTACATAAAAATTGATGACCTAGGACGTATATATACATATTTTAATAAGGTACGATTTAGCTAATTATATGGGTTTGATTATGTTATAATAGCATCAGAACCCATTGTTGTCTGGGATGACCATGTAATGGATTACTTTTATTTTCTTTAAACTGACGGATAAAATATCTCTTAATTTTATCTATTCCTACCCAGTTTTTGATTGATTTAAAAACAGCAAATTGAAATTTATACATTCCTTCTTCGAGTGCAGATGTTTGTGCAGAAAATATATTTTTTTTATAATTTTAAACTCCTGCGTTTGATGGATATTAACAGCGACCAGAGAAAGTCCTATCAATAATCTTTGATATAAATTGTGTGTTTAACAAATTGCAAATATTTAATAGAAAATTTAGTTTTATAACTACATTTTTTTTATTAAAGACCAGGATACATTTTCTAGGATTTTCAAGTTCATGTAGTACATACCCATTGGAAAAGTAAGCCAATATCCATATTTTGTTTTCGACATAACAAAAAAGACAAAATTGTATTTATTTTTATAAATATAATTTAAATTTTTTTCTGTTGATTAATTTTCTTAAAGTGAAAATTCTCTGGTTAACTTTATCACGAGTCTTGATAAAATTGGTTAAAAAAAAGTGTAGTTTGTAACGTAAGCTAGGTGATATGAAGAGTTTTTCTACCATATGGTTAGCATTAAAAGAAGTTTAGCTTAGTGGTTTCTTTTACAGTTATCAAGTAATACTTCTTTTTTATATTTATTAAGAAGTTAATACACTACTCTTGGTTAACATGAATTTAAAGAATAATACGATAGATAGTAGTTGAATTTAATTTATTTATTTTAATACTTTTATCTATATGAGTTTGAAATAAATTATATTAAACATCATGTTTAACATTTGTGTACAGTCCTTTATCACGACATTTTAGGGTGAATATCAATACTTTTAATATGGGAACCATTAGTATAGCCCGAGAGGGTAATAAGATACGAAGATTAAAATAAATATGACAACTCCTCAGTATTTTCAATGTTTATTTTAAGTTTGTATCAAATAAGATAAAATTATGTATCTTTTTCATAATATAGACCTATTTATCCAAAAGTATTTTCAAATAAAAATATGTTGTCATGTTTTAAAATATTTTTGATTCTCTTTATTGTTTAACACATTTTCTATATGAAGGTTGATGTTTTATCTATTCATATCTTTCCCATAATCAATTATTATAGTATAATAACTATTTTACGCTTACCGCACTAAGGCTTAGAATTAAATTTATTGGAATTGTTTTGAACTTACTGGCAGCTTCCTTCAGAATTATAATATGTATCACATCGTAAAAAATATATATCTAATTTAATTATTGAGGTTGTTGATAATATATTGATAGTGAAAGTTAGTGTAATACAAGTAATTTACTATTAATACATTCTTGGCAAAATAAAAACATTAAAAAAATATTTCTTGAATATCTCTCAATGGTGTATTGGAATTTAATGAGAACTTTTTCTCTTAATTTAAAAAGATTGTAATCTATGCCTCTATGCTCGTAATAGATATTAAACTACTATTTATACTACCATGGGAATAAAATTAATCTATATGTTTTTAATGAAGCGATACTTTATATAATTTAACAAAAATAAATATATATAAAAACTGTGAAAACACTGACCTTTTCTCACGTTCCCAAAATCCACATTTTAACTGAAGTTAGTTGTAAGTAGTAAGTGCAAATTGTACTAAATGATTAATGTAATTAGATACGTAACCTGAACTCACAATATTTTTAACTATAAATAATGCCTTTAAGAAAAAACAAACAACACCTTTACACTAATTTATGTTTTAACTTTACCACATTTATGTATTATTTGAAGGAAAAGGAAACTATCAAGCTTTATATATATATATATATATATACACTCGTTTATTTTAAACAAGTATTTTATCTGACGCAGTTTCAAAATAAATTTTCTGATAAGGATCTGTTTGTTTCCACTTATCATAAGGATAAATCGGCCCATCCTATATTTGCTTCTAAGATGTCACTAACCATTAAGATGGAAGTAGGTCACACACTAAAAGGATAAATACAAAGAGAGATCATTTGTCGTGGATATCGGGTATCAGGGGAAATCTTGGGACGCTCTTAGAAAATGGTATCGGGAAGTGGAGATGGGCTCAAGTACCTTTTGAGCTAATGTTGGTAGATATTCCTAAAATCCATCGACCTTATCGACCGAGGGCAACTCTTTTAAGACGAACGATCGGGTGAAGATTCACATTACTTTATTTAGATTTAATTCGTTTAAAGACTACCTTCTTAACCGACCGATTATAGTATCAATTGATTTGTAAACTAACTTAAATCAAGAATGAACTCAATAGTCTGTCTCCATTAATAAATCACTATTAAAGTGGAAATACACACAATTACGACCTTGTCAGGAATCAAATCATGGACCATTGTCTCATTAGACAGACGTGCTAAAAATTTACCTGAGGTTTCATGCTTCCTTGTATTAGATTAAACAAAAATTAGTATCAATCCTAAGAAAACTTCCGTGATATAGATCCAGGCAATTGCATTATTCAAGATTTAATCTTTTTTTTTGTCACACAACATAAATACTGTACAGGATGTGGACGTAATTATTTGAAATGATTATGTGGGTTTCCGGCAAATAAAAGGTAGAGGTTATTAAAATATAATTTATAATAAATTATCCATAAATCTATCTAAGGGGAGAGTAAATAACAATATAGAAAAAACAACCAGCTGCACCCTTCCTAAACTAGAACCCTAAGCTCTTAGACACCGGTAAACCCGACCATTTGATTATCTTGACACTTTAGTCCATATCGAGTTAAGAATCCCGTAAAAGTGTACTTAAGTGTTATTTTGTTACTAAGCAAATTAAAATTCTTCCTACACGTAGATTTTATTACGTTTACTTTTAATTTTAATTTCCTCATCCTTGTCCTATTATTGTAAATATAAGTATAGCCCAAAAAGAGGTGCGAAATCATCTTGACATTTTCGTAAAGATTAGATCTTGTTCTTCGTAGATGCTGGAATATTTACTATCATTTCAGAAACATAATAGGGGCATACAGCATCTTTGTAAGAGCAACCGTTTACAACTCCAGACCACCTTACTCCGTTCATACTGTGGTAAACATCCCTTCCATGGAATTCTATAGCGAGCGCCGTTAACCACGAAGACGATTGTCACAAAGGCCGTGTTGAATGGCGAAGAAAGAAGAAAAGCAAGGTGGATAGAAGAAGAGCCTTTGTAATTAATGGGGCGTTCCCTTAGAAATGTTAGCCATCCGCCATTAAATACCCTCTAACAAGGTTGAGATGACTCGATTCTTTTGGCCGACGAAATACAGGGACGCTTTTATACTAGGTGGTATTATGTAATACTCTCTAGTAAACTAAAATACCTTTGATGTTTCATTAAGAAACTTTTGAATAAATACATCAAATAATCATTACAATGAGAGACAGAACTTTATAAAAGAAACTTATTATGTAAATCAATTTAATAAACATGGATTTTAAATAGTTTAGTTTAAAAATAACTCAATACCAAAGTTCATATTTTGCCATATTTCACTATTATCTCGTGTTATTAAAAATAAATATTAATTAGGTACGCTAATAGGGTTGGGATTAGTTAAGTATAATTGAGAGGATATGTTACAGACATTGCGCGGAGGGTGAGTGAGAACCAATTTAATAAAAACCATCCCCATTTCACCCAGCCTGGAATTAAATCCTGACTACTCTGTCACTACTTTCACACCAGCATGTTTATTGTGAAAGTGTAGGAAACAAGACTTAATAGCAGTATTTTTGCAGCGTTTATAGCAAAGATTTTTTTTGGCCAAAACTGAATCGTATTGTTACAGTATAGTCTTAGAGTTTAATTGTATATACATGGTGATCTCAACCGTCATTGAATATCTGTCAAGGATGTTCTGGAATTTTATGACAAATTTTCCTCTTCATTTAAAAGGTTTGTCATCAAATGCCAATATGCCCATGACAGATATTCAACAACTGTTGATATAGCCGTGTGAATAAATTTAAACTCTATTATTCTACTGGGGTGATAATTTATTTATTTTGGCCTGCTATAAAAAAATGCAGAATTACTGCCCAATTCATGTTCCCGGCCACCATTTTTAAGGTTTTATTTAATGGTAGGCGCTGAGGTAGGCAAATTGAGAGTAAGTATACCTGTATTATTAATGAGGCATGATGGATAATCCTCATTGAGAGATCCCATTTATAAAAATACCCCCAGTACACAATGGCCTGTTTCAGAAACAGATCTCTCCAGCAAAATAAGAATCCAATGCCTCATGCACCTTGGTTAAATGTAACACTTAACATATGTGATAGATGACACTAGAGGGCACGAGGAAATAGGCATCCATCGTGCCTTTTCTGGTTTAAAAACTGGTGATCGTATATCAGAGTTTAAATCCTGACCGGGCATACAAAGGAATTTATTTTTCAAATTGTTTCCAAGATTTTCTTTACGCAGATTGTGGTACAATCCCTTAAATTATATCCTCCACATTTCTAGACATATCTAAGTTTGTATATGGCTTAAGAAGGATTATTCAAATATTGGATGACTTAAATGAAAGATGACAATTCTGGGAGCTGAAGGAGGAGGCAGAGGACTGAGAGAATTAGTGGTATTGTTAACTGACACAAAGAGTGGACCTGATTCAAGATAGAAGTAATAATTGTATTATTATTATTAATTATAATAATAAATAGTCCTGCCGGCTAGTATTAATTCTTGAATCACGAACAAAATATATTTGAAATATTATCCAACAAGTTTAATTTTGAATTTAGATAATAGGTACATTTAATGAAAATGATTAGTTGTATTTAAACAATAAAATGCTAAATATATTTGAATCAGATTTTTTTCAAACAAAAATTATTACTTGTTTACAAGAGTAATTTTGTAATTTTTACATGAATTTGTAGCATCTAAATTATATCAAATATCATATATTTTGAGAAGACTTTTTATCTTGTAAATTGCATTTTAACATTAATTTATTTTAAACATTTAAAACGAATAGTGTTTTAGAGTTAAAATTCATTTCTCCACATAATTTAATTATAAATTTAAAAAAACACATGTTATATTTTTGCTTGATCTCAATCCCTCAATAGGATAGTATTGTGATCGTCAAAAATTTCGAAATTGAGATTTTAATAAAAGTCGACATTTCATGACCACCAGAAACAAAAAAATATTGTTTTCGCGATGGCGTCTGTCTCTCATTACCGTGGTCTAGAGCCGAAATTATTATACTGATTGGGCTTCAACCCTTGGTATCTGGGGTTTTCATAAGGTCCCCCCAAGGTTTTTCAGAACTAGATATCCAACCCTAAAATAATGGTAGTTTACGGAAGGACAAAAAAGAAACATTACATTTTTTCAAAATTTGACTAATTGATTTTGATTACGTTTTATATTAAACCCATTTGATAAATATACAAGATCAAAGTAATTATCATTTTCTTAAGAGAATGACTTACTTAACATGTTGGACATTTATCTAATTTTCATCATTTTTCCGCAACTATTTGAGATACGAAATAACATTTCACTGTGAAGTTGTAGCACAGTTAAAGATATAATAAACTTTTATTTCAATTATTCTTTACAAAACTAATTGTCTGTGAGCTATATATATATAAAAAAAACTCAGATCTTTGAAAATTAGTTTGCTTCTTATGTTGTTTGGTGGGCAAAGATGTCACTCTTTTTTTAATTTCTCTTTTCAATTTTTCTGTAACAGTGTTTTTAGTTCCTAATGCCATAGATTTTGTAAGTAACCGTCTATTCTAAATTTTTAATATTTGGTGTAGGGTTTCTACAACAATGCATATACCTATTATTTCATTTCAAAATTTTTACTAGTTTTTAGTAAATAACTATTTCCAGATAAGAGCGTGAGGATGTCTGTGCTGTGCGCCCTACCATCTATTTTTAGTTGATATGAATTTATAAATTATAAGTAAGGTACTTACTTAATTGATCGAGTGTAGTGAGATATGGTTGAAACTCGAGCTTTTGACATTTTGACTATCTATCTCTACGGATGTTTGCACCACGATATCTGCCAAAGAACATCTAAGACCAACTTAAACAATATTTAAAGAGGACTTTTTGATCCTGGGCTGAACATACATACATACATATTATGGAATTTACAATCATTTATAAGTCATTGAATAATAGTTATGATATGTTTTTATCTTACTCCATTTGACTCTTATTGTAGTACATGTTATGTACACCAAGCAACTTATTTTTTTAAAGTTCAAACATAATTCAAATATCACAATATCTTTAATTGTTAATTTAAACCCTTACATTTCTTTAAAATCTAATTATTGTTATAATATCTAAGTCTTAGCCGTTACTATATTCTACACTCCTTACGGAAAATTATATATGGCATTTATATGGCATACGATCCAAGGGGCACACATAAAAAACCAGTGCGCACACTTAAAAATCTAATGGGACAGGAACCAACAAGTTTTAAACACATACAAAACGTGTTAAGGTGGAAATGGGGAAGGAGGGACACCCCTGACCCAGTGTCAACAGTCAATAAGAGAGTCAGGGATATTTATATCAGCCAATCAGCGTCCTGTTTTATATGGTCCCAATAGACTACTAACAGCTATGTAAATATTTTTTAATCCCTATATATACATTAAAATTTTCTTAATGTGGTTAGTGAAAATATTGAAAATTGATTTGTATTAAATAAAGCCTGATTTATTCGTCTAATTCTTCTTTCTGCCTAAAATTCTGTTTAAAGAACACAACATCCATCTGCAATAACACAACTCAAACTCATGTGTGGTACTCTGTTTCTTCCCCTTTTGAAACTCTCCTTTCCGCCACTATCACCCTCATTCTACCTCCCAAACAACTACGCAGTTACTACTAAGCTACATTTGGAATAACGAGAAAATGTCCGCTCCTTCCCAACGAACCGAGCCTTAGAGAAAAAAAAAAGATCTTTACACTCAAGTCATGCCGTAGAATATTTCGCAGCTCATAATTGTGAAATACGAGAAGAATGAGACGGATAGAAGGAGAGAGACGAAGGAAGGAGGTGCGAGGGGTAACAACAGACACAAACACAGATGGAAATAAGTAAGCTAAAGAAAGGCAGATTGCGCTATCTCACACAAAAGCATTTACGATTACACTGTCTGAGAGACAAGGAACATTTTATTCCAACGGTCCTACACACTTCCCCACCTCCAAACCCATTATTTCCCCCTAACCCCCTATTTCCCCAACAAACTCCCCCAATATCCATCTCGCTTAGCTTTAGTGGACGCTTTTCTCTCGTATTGCCATAGCAGAAAATCATCCTCCCCTCTTCCTCTAAGCCACCCTTTACCTAACTTCTCTCTTCTATAACCACACTTCCTTTATGTTATTCGTTCTCGTTTCAGGCAATTATTGTCTTTATTATCACACAAACCGTCTTCTAATAGTAGAGTATTGTAAGGAAAACCATAGGAAATAATAGCAAGAGGGACGAGGAGAAGTTTAGAGGAGGGGATAAACGTTTAGCAAAAGAGAGGGTGAGTAGGAAATACTTTAATGTAGTCGCAATAATACATCCGTTTTTATGTATAATTGATTTTCTGTACTTTTCGTCAAGATTTAACATATTGATCCTGTTTTATCCCTCAATATTTTCTTAATATATTATCTTATAACAATATAGAGTCATTTCCGGTTTTAGTGAACTCGGTTGTAGTGAACATTCGGCTAAATTGAACATAGTTGATCGGTCCCAACCCACATACATTTCAATATTTGTTAAAAAAAATCGTTTAAAATGAAACCTCAACTTCGGTTTTAGTGAACAGAAAAATAGAGACTTTCAATAAGAAATTTCATTCAAACATCTTTATTCTTAAACATAAAAACATTACTTTTTGGTTGTTAATACTTAAAGACTATGATTCTACATCAATTCTGGTTTAGGTATTACAATGCGTGTCTGAAAATACGGAATGTGGTAAAGGAATACAGGGGGAAAGGAGGGGGAAGGAGGCCTGAGTTTAAACATTAACTCTACTCATTAATCTGGCTTAAATTTTAATACCTTTGTTTGCAGCAAGTAAAGGAAGACAGTCTTCTAAGTTGTAATAACACTACAGGAGTCACAGGACAGTGAATGAAAGCCTGTGGCCATTTAGTAATTGTTCTCACTAATCTCCCTTCTTCGGAAGGTTATACGAGGCTCAAATAATTATATTTTTCTACTCAGTTTAGTTTTTTGAATGGATGGATAGTGTGTAATTAAATGTGGAAAAAGCCCAGACTCTATAGAATGATCCGAATAAAATATTAACTATAGTACGTTCACCGTAGGAATTGTTTTCTGAAAGGCCGTTTTCCCTACCAGAAATGTATTATATATTAGGATATTGGTAGGAAAAAAGACCTTTCAGAGAGTAATTCCTACCGTGAATGGCGTTAAACAGTATATAGTAAAGCCCGGCACAAAGTTATCTGATTTCCAAGCCCTTCCTTCACCTCTGACAAGACATCTTGTGAATGTGGGGAATGCCAGGCCTCCACCGTGGTTCGGATTCCACGTTAAACTGCAGGTCCTCCAATTCATCTCGCAATCACTCTACCATTACACATTAGCGTAAGTGCGTATAACCCGAACGGGTAGTAAGACGCGGTGAGTAAAGAGCAGTATGTTATAGATATTTAAAGATTAATTAATAGATTTCAATAAATAGCGATTGTATTTGAACTCTTATTTTGTTTGTCACTAACCCCCTACGTTCATATTTTAAAACAAATAAGTTTTAGTGAATATAGGATATGGTGAACAAAATATCTGAGTCCATAAATGTTCATTGTAGACAGTATTCATAACGATTTTTTAAATTAAATTTACTTTGGTTTATTTCCACTATAAAAATATTTGTTAATTCAGTTTTAAAGTAAATATAATATTAACTCAGTGTGTGTTTGCGCATTGTGATTTTCCATTACCCCTGAAAACAGATGTGTTTACTCTATCTTTAAAAAAAATAGCTTTTATATGTATATGTGTGTTATATTAACCATATTAACTATTTGAATTCTTACAATAGGAGGTGTAAGGGAATTAGGGAAGTAGAATATAGAGGAAACGAAACCAAAGTTTCATAAAGGGACAGTGAAAAAGTATCTAGGAATAACCCCCCTCGGTGTATCCAAAATGAATTCAAACCCCGACTTTACCTACACTAGAAAACCATAATAGACTAGGTTGATACCTTAGTCCTCGTGTCCGAATAAGTGGCTTCATCATCATGAGCTTTGGCCCACAGCTTCTGTCACATTTTTAAGCTACCAACGAATCATTTTATTTATAATAAGCACCATTTCAGATACGTATTAAATGAGGGAAATATTTTATATGTCTAAGATTATTATTATTATTAATATTATTAGCACCGCGTCTTACTACCCGTTCGGGTTATACGCACTTACGATAATGTGTAATGGTAGGGTGATTGGGAGATGAAATGGAGGACCTACAGTTTAACGTGGAATCCGAACCACGGTGGAGGCCTGGCATTCCTCACATTCACAAGATGTCTTGTCAGAGGTGAAGGAAGGGTTTGGTAATCAGATAAATCTTTGCCGGGACCGAGGATTGAACCCCAGCCGCCAGTACAGAAGTCTGACACCTTACCCTTGGACCGCCAGGTCAAGGTAGAGATGGGTGTCGTACTTTAGTAATTACGGCAATTAACTTTCGAGCTCCCAATGCCATAGATTAATAACATTTTTTCTAGCACCGAGTCTTACTAACCACATGGGTTGTGTCCTAATCTCTTCGCTGATGGTTTTAGGGATTAGGGAGGTAATATTTAGAGAAAATACTTACTAATATATTCTTTATTAGTTTTGAAAAGGCTTGTTACACTGTTAAAATAAATTAAGTTATTATTATTTTAAGTTTTGGTTTAATTTGGAATGCCAAAAATACTGATCAATATAATAATTTAGGTATGTTTTATAGACACTGGTGGTAGAGTTAAGTGTTTGATGTCACTTATCAGATGCTTTTGAAATACATAGTGTATTGAAGAGGTAAGTGGTACAACGCAGTTATTAAAATACATAAATAATTAAGATTTGCTTGGCCATAAAAAGGATGTTACTGCAGTAATTGCATAAATTGTATTTTATCGAGCAGGAAAAGGGACAATAAATGAACACAGAGAAGTATTAAGTATGATCAGACAGTTAACACAGATATAGGAAGAAAATTTATAGATTACTGTGAAAAGCTTAGGATATATTATTTGGTAAAGTTAACGAGGTTAAATACTTAAATCCAATTATAGCTAATAATAACCCTATTATAATGAAAATTGGAAGCATAAATATGTATTTAAGTGCATACAATTCCATGGTCAGTAAGTTGGTAAATTATTGCCCGTTGTTTAGAATATAAATATCAGAATATACAAAACAAGAGTTTTATCGTATGTTCGCTATAGTTTTGAAGCATGGTATTCTAACTATCATGACGAGAAGACATTTATAGTGTTCGCAGATAAAGTATTTAGCAAAATATTTTATACCAAAAGGGATGAAGAAAATTGATATTGGAGGAGGCTACAAGCTGATGAGTTTTATACTATACCCCCAACCAAACTTGTTTTAGGTAATACAATGCTGTAAGTCATAGTGTGCAAGATATTCAGCGTAAATAGAATAAACTAGAACATCGTTTAAGGTATTGACAAGTAAAAATAACAGAAAAATATAGATTCAGATGGAAGGATAGCATTAGAATGTACCTGAAGAAGATATTGTGTGGTGAAGTGGACTGGGTAGAGCTAGCTCAAGAGAGGGATAGGGTGTGATGAGATGGACTGGATAGAACAAGTTTAAGGTAGAGATGTATTATTATTACTATTATTATTATTAGCACCACGTCTTACTACCCGTTCGGGTTATACGCACTTACGCTAATGTGTAATGGTAGGGTGATTGTGAGATGAAATGGAGTACCTACAGTTTAACGTAGAATCCGAACCACGGTGGAGGCCTGGCTTTCCCCACATTCACAAGATGTCTTGTCAGAGGTGAAGGAAGGGTTTGGTCATCAGATAAATCAATGCCGGGACCGAGGATTGAACCCCAGCCGCCAGTACAGAAGTCTGACACCTTACCCTTGGACCGCCAGGTCAAGGTAGAGATGGGTGTCGTACTTTAGTAATTACGGCAATTAACTTTCGAGCTCCCAATGCCATAGAGTAATAACATTTTTTCTAGCACCGAGTCTTACTAACCACATGGGTTATGTCCTAATCTCTTCGCTGATGGTTTTAGGGATTAGGAAGGTAGTATTTAGAGAAAATGTACCCGTATTGGCATGGAGTAAGAATGGAAAATTAGTTTGTAAATATCACCCTCAGTACTCCGGACCATGATTTTAACCTCGATCTCCCCATCGTTGACAGTCTAGTCTACTGAGAGATTAGCGCCTTAGACCACATTTCCACACAAGACGGGTATCACTATATCGTGTCACATCAAGTCTTAAGAAGATAGTAAGGAACGTTTTTTATAGCTATCAAAGTTACTATAAAAGCTTAACGTAAACTTATGTTAACAGCAAATGATACTATTAATATATTAGTATCTATACATAAGAGAAATACTATCGAGGTTTACTGAGATAAATATTATTTCTTTTCTTTATTTTTTCGCGTCTTACTACCCGTTCGGGTTATACGCTTAAGTACTAATTACGATAATGAGTTAGGGATTGGGAATGTTGAATTAGTGGAAGTGAACCCGCATTTGCGTACAGGGAGAGTGGAAAATCATTTAGGGAAAAATTACCCAGTTCACCCGACCGAGATTCGAACCTCGATCTCCCCGTACTCAGCAGTCGAGCTCAACACGACTAGCGCGTTAGCCAACTATACCAACGAGGCGGGTTACTGAGATAAAATATATATCTTTGTAAATTATAAAAAATTTCCCACTTCCATCCTTCTATAATTGGTTGTTTTGGTGCCTAGCTTGAGATAATAGTTTACGGCTTATCGTGAACATTATGTTAAATTGTGTTATCTAATAAGGCTTTACTATTTATTGCTAAGGTATTTTTGTATTGATATATTTTGTTTTCAATGATTTACTCTTTAAAATATACGTACAGTGACAGCCCAAATATATATATAAAAAAAGAGTAAATAATATGTTACGAAGCTAAGCTATCAAACCGTACGAAAAAAATTTCCATAAACCCCAGCCGACCTGACTAGAAAGTACCGGTATTACAAATGAACTTTATTTGTTTATTCTTCCCTTCCTTCAGTATTGTGCCGTGTCGGATTTAGATTAATGTTTCGACAATTGTTCTCACTCCCTCTAACCTCACATCCCCCTCGCCTTACACAACCCCCTCCCCCACCTCCAACACCCCTCCTCCCCACCATACACACACCACCATCACCACCCTCAACCTATCCGTTTCCTAAGTCTACTCGCCGCACAAACTTTCGGAGAACTAGCAGCTTTGCTCGGTTCGTCCATTGTGTTAAGGGTTATACAAACAGAGTTTTGGTTTTCCTCACACGCGCTGCCATACAATGGCGGCTGGTCCAGAATTGGGGAAGGGGAAGGGGCTGCAAGGGGAGGGGTGTGACAAGGGAGAAATGGTGACTAGAGGCGAGAAACTTACCACTGCTGGATAGGAAAGGGGTGCTTCCACCCTCTTGGGAATGTAATTGTTAACGAGAGTACCCATTGATAACTGTAGTACAATGTTCAGTTAGAAAGGTAGACATTCGTATAGTCATACGTTCGGTTTCGGTCATTTTATTTTCTGCGCTCACTTTTGATAGATATTATTAATATATATACAATAAAATTATGTATTAAAACTATATATATTATATGCCACATAAAATACGTATGTTCTAAAAGGCCTTTTCTAAGAGACTTCGACTGAAATATAGTAAATCCTCAGTGGTAATGGAGGGTTTGGGGTTTTAATCTGGTTCTGATTTACTAAGGGATGGTTTTTCAAAAATGGTTTGTTACCAACACTTCACAAAAATTAGGGGGTATTTTCTCTTAATTATTTCTAATCTACAAATTTTTAGTGTAGATAAATTATAAAGCCCTAATACGTAGTTAGACGCGTAGCTAAGTGAAAATAAGATAGTAAAAACCATTAATGACAACTAGATCAACAACGTCCCTTAAAAGTTCTGAAACGTTTACAGAAGTTTAATTCACATGTGACATAGTGATATAAAAAATTAAAATACTTGGTGATTTTTATTTATACTCCTCTAAACAGATAACCACATATATAATAATCAGGAGATTACTGTATTTATTTATTTTTAAGAAAACTCTTTTTTCTACAAGGTTGATTTATTAGAAAATAACAAAGTCTGGGCCTACATTAATAAATATTATATGTTTCACTATAGATAATGAGTTTCAAATATGTGGATGAAACATATAAGGGATATTTTTGAATGTTAATTTTTGAAGATACTTTATTTCTAATTGTGTGGCCAATGAATAATTAAAACGATAATTTTTTAATTAAATAAATATGTTATTTATAGATGCAAGCCCAGTGAGAATAATGACTTTCATACTACGATATTTATACTACCATGTTAATACTATCCTTCCAACTCTCTAGACTGTCTTTCTTCTAAGGACTTGTAATACCGGTACGCTTAGGAAAGTTTGTATTTACAAACTTAATTATAATTTATTTAAAATCTTTGAAATATTTGACTTCCATATTTTAGCAAATTTTTTCGACCTGAAGAAATTAATGATACGCCAATTAAGGTGAATCTAACAACTAATTTACATATTTTTTTTAAAAAGAGGAAAAGGTGAAAGTTTTTTCCTTGTCTAAGTAATTATAAACTGCTCTTCAAAGCAGTATATATAGCTCATAATTTCAAATTAAAACAAGTAGCCAATCAAAACTTTATCTAATTAATTAAATCTTTCTCGATAAATATTACATAGGTAGCTAATTTATGGATTCGATGGAAATTTTTATTGGCATATCTTTCAAAACTGTCACTAAGAGAAAAAAAACATATATAGCCTATATGGTAAGAACGTATTATACATCATATTCATACCATTATTATCTATCCACATTTAATAAAATAATAAGTCATATTAAAGAAAGAAATAATTTAAAAGAAATGTTCCCGTATTGACACAAAGAGAAATTGGGTACATCAAATGATAAGGGAAAGTAATATGATAAGCCACTTTCAATATATCATGTAAGGATTTGAACCTTGGTCTGCAAACCAAAGTAGACGTGCTTTGATGACGTTAGTTTTTTAACTAATTTTTTTTTGCAATCTAAAATTCCATCTAGTAGATAATAATATAAGGGCCAAAGATTATTTCTTAAATTCTTATTATTATAAGCTTATATATTCACTGTACACGGTATTTTTTTATCTCAAAAGATGATCAAAATCTTCATTATATCAACCATTTTATTAGCTTCTATTCCATAATTATTATTTTATAAAGAAGGACTTAAATTAAAATAAATTACTAGATGTTTGAGAATGCTTCATGTGTATAGAGTAAGCAAACATTATTTAAGAGAAATAAACATAATATTAGATAGCATTTTTATTATTTCATAGAAAAACAAGAGAAAAAAGAAAATTTATTCCTTTTGTATTGCACTTTTCTACCAGTGTGTAGTCTCCGACATTTCACACTAAAGAAGTAGGGTGTAGGAAGTCAAGAGTTTATTTGAAATGGAACTGAATTCTCGTGGAGGGAGTGTGAAAAACCACATAGGGAGATAATAAAAATGAGTACAACTGTTGGTAATAGAAGCCCACCAATTCGCAGATTTGGTTCTCATTATTTTTAAACAGATTAAAGACAGTTAATCCAAAGTAGTGTATAATTATAATTTGAAGCATTTTTTTACACAAACTGTAAACACGTTTTCACGACCAAAATTAATAATATTTCATTCAACCATTAGAAATCATGCAATTGACAGAGGGGTGAAAGCATCTTGGAGAGGAGTTGTAGGTATTTGGAATAATGCAAAGTGTGAAGTAGTATCGAAAGAGTCAAAGATGGCACTATGTAAAAGTGTGTTAACGTCAACATTGTTGTATGGATGTTAAGCGTGGGTCTGTCAGGAGAAACAAAAGAGGAAGATGAATGATGTTGGAATGATATATTTAACAAATGTGTATGGAAAAACTCGTATCGACAGAGTCAGTATTGAATTAAACTTAAGGAGCGCGGTTTGAAAGGGATTCCAATAGGTCAATGAGAAAGAGGCGCGTAACTTTGGTTTGGGCGTGTTGAAAGGATGATTATGGATCTAGTGACTAATAAAATATATGAAGGTAGAGTGTGTTGATAAAAAGGAGGGTCCAGATGATGTAAGATGTGGCTTATTGTTATAGATGAATGTGTGAAAACTAGAAACATTAAGAGTTTTAAGAATAGAAGTGCATGCCTGACTCGGTGTATGGAAGGTGTTGAAGCGATGGGAATATGGAAGGTTAGTGAAGTGTGGAGAAAAATAATGAGGTTGGATAAGCTACTGATTTATAATTTTTGAGCTATATTCACAGTTTATTACCTAACTCATAAGGAAACAGTTTGCTTTGATATGTAGGTATTTAATTAACGGTTTTACTTAACAAGAATCGATAAAATCCAAACAAATTGACACATTTAGTAAATCACATGGTCTACGTATAATGTTTGAATATTAATTTACTAACTTTGATAATGACCTGCTTCAGTGATGGCACATACTAAGGCGCCAGACTCGCAATAAGCTAGACTGCCAATGAAAATGAGATTGGGTTACAAATTAGGAGTGTGCGAGTATATTTTACACTTCGAGTCGAGTTTGAATACAATTTTTTTTAAAGTTCGAATAGTATAAAGATATATTTGTACAAGAAATATTTCTAGTTTAATTTCTTTAATAAGTCTATATATAAGCTATAAATAATTACAAATTTATTGTTTTTAGAATAATTCTTTTTGTTAAAAAATTTATAGTCAAATAAATAAAACTCGATATAATTTTTTTTTTTTAGATAAAAGAAAATATTGAAGGACTTTATTATTTCAAATTGTATAAGATTAATTGTTATGCAAGGAATTTTTGAGAAAGTTCGGGAATTCCGAATACTCAGATTTTTCGAGTTTTGTAAAACTCTCCGAGTTCGAGTACACACTAAAACTGGAACCGGACTCATATTTTTGAATATTCGCACAACCCAAATTATTATCCTATACGGGTGTACCTAATGTGAATTTTTATAAATTATTTACCACTCTCCACGCCAATTCAAACACACTTCATTTAAATTAAATCTTCCTTATGCCTAACTCATTAGTGTAGTTAGAACATATGCGTTTAACTTGAACTCGTACTAAGACATGGTGCTTAAATCCTATAGGCCTATATTATTTCTGTTGTCAACATCCCTTTTTCTCAACTAATACAAAGCCTACAGCGATGAATAAGTTATCAGTGGACAGTATTTTGTACCGACTTCTGACATAGCATTATCAGTTTACGTTAAAACATATTGTTTGGTTAAAATTCATGTTACAAGGAAAAGCTAACAATATTTTTTATCAATTACTGAAAATAAATTATCTGTGCTATTTGTATATACACTTCTCTGTGTATTTAATTTCAACAATCCAACAAAAGACTAGACCATTTTTTTTGAGGGGGAGGGGTAGGTTGACTGTACGAAAGTTTCTCAAGGGCTTAACAAGTTAATAATTAATAGCTATAAAAACTTACTAGAATCTGGCCGTGACCCAGTATATAAAAGTAATGATCAATATGGCAAATATTCCGTACTCCACATCATCCTACTACCCATCTGGACTATTCACAAGGGCCTACCCTTGGGTAGGGATGAGAAAGTATGGATTTTAGAGGTAATCTATCCTCATTTACGTGGAAGGAGAGTGAGAAACCATTTAGGAAAAACCACGCTCAGTAGAACCGACTGGGATTTGAACCCAGATCTCCCTTCTCAGAATGGTTGTCTAACATGAGAGTGACGCCTTAGACCATTTGGCCACTAAAGCGGATTTAAATATAATTAGGAAGGTTGAATTATATAATAAGTGTACAATTATTTGCAAAGAGGAAGAGTGGAGAATTATTTAGGAAATACACTTAAATTGGTTTGCCTGTCATTCAAAAGCACCCCACCCCTGTCAAACCAGACAAGATAGGATTGATGCCTTTGTCCGAATTTTTACTGGTATGAGGACAATATTCAGTGTATAAGTTAAAGTATGATTCTGATTACAAGAAACCTTTAGAAAATACAAATATAGTTTTTGAGATAAACATTGTTACTTATTTCTTTAAAATAAATATTATTCTATAAATAGGGCCTATATATATTACATAATATGATAAGTAATACTTACATATCACATCACATGCCTTAATATATATACCATATGCAGTAATAGTTGAAGTAACCGAAGCTGCCTGGGATAAATATTTTAACTTTCTATTTTAATTATTATTATTTTAAGTAAAAGGTTACTTTAAATTTTAAAATTCTCAATTAAAGATGCACATGTTCCTACTGCAAATTTAAAAAAATCAGATCTCTGCTTGTGGTATACATCACTCATTATACACGACAAACAAATTCTTCATTATAATAATATAAATTTCGATATAAGTATTAAAATTCGTTTATTAACTTTTACAAATGTTATAAAGGTTTCTTCCTCTCTAGATATATTAGACTGTACCTCTCGTTTATATTAATAATTAAGTACTGACGCTCTGTTTAAGTACTTGGTCAAAATGCAGTGTTCTATTTATGTCAGTCCTTAAGACTTAATTGAATAACGTTGTAATTAAATTAATGTAAGAGAAGTTATAAAATAAAGGAAGTAGTACAAACATTAATTATAAATTCACACTGCATGAGACCAAAAGGAAGAAGAAATATCGACTGTATTTCCACCAGAGCTATTTTATTCGTCTAAAATAATTTAATTATGTTTAAAGCATAAAATTATTAATTCCTTTTTTTTTCCCCCTCCTTCTCGCTCCTAGTATTCCACCGCGCTCTGCGGAATTCAATTCCCTCACACGCTATTTTCAAGTATGGCGAGTAACACAGTCGCTGCACGAGGGGGTCATGCCGTGTGTAATTTGCATATTCATATAGGTCAGTGAATCTGTATCTCATACGCTACGGTGGTTCACATGTGGAGGAATTGAGCTGTTCATGGGAGGGAAAGGGTGATTTTAGTCTGTTGAGAAATATGAAATTAAAGGGGTGGACCTTTTGTGAAATAATCAATATTGATGGATTTATTTTTCGAAACGTTAGTATTTATAAACTGCCAGTTAATAAATGTTTTTGAGCTATAATAATCTATCATCCCTAACCTATATAAAGAGGTTCGTTTGGGAGATTGTATGTTAACGATAAACTCAAATAACACTGGAATGGCTTGGACAGAAATTTTATTCACAATTTTCCTTATGCTCTCAGGACAGTCACATGCTGTATTTATTCCTGTTTAAATATAATAAATTTTATGGCTTCTCAAATATTCTGTTTTAAACCATGTAGTTAGCTGTTAGTTTCCCCTTTTTGTCTTAACAAGATATATAAATCAACTTCTAGTGAAAGTGGTTAGTGACCGCATAATAGTGAGCGTACCTGTCTTGGGGGATTTCCATATACTGCGAATATCAGGTAGTAGTCAGTCCTGGACACATTTTTTTTTCAAACAAGATGAATCGTGTCAATATTTACACTTTAACTTCACAAAACAAGCACAACCCTGTGGATGGGTGACTTTTTTTTTAAGCGCCTATTTCAATTATCAATTAATTTTTTTCATATCCATATCAAATAAAAATGGCTCCTCAGTACAGTTAGAAAATGAATAGAGCCAGCCATTATATTTAATTTAATTTAATTTGGGGGCGAGAGATTGAAGATGTGCCTTATAAAATATGTTAAATAACTTGAACTAGTTTTGAATTTAAAATATATTATTTTCAATGTTGGTATAAATTTATATTTGATACCAATTAAAAACAACTATAAAATAATATTATATAAATAAAACCTATAGCTAGTTATATAATAAGAATGTTAGAATATTTAAATAAAAAGTAATAATTTAATTACTGACTTACATATACTAAGATAATACCAAAAGCCTCAATGCATAGGTTTAATTAAACATAATTGTTCTAATAAACTTTATATACCTTGATGTTCAAGAAAGTTCCTTGAATTTTAAATAGTCAAAAATTTGAATTTTTTTTTCATGATTCCAATCTTAGAGCACTTATAACTCTAATCACGTCATTGTAATCAGTATGTACCCAAACAAGAGTTCTAGTTCATTATAATAATAGTCGAAGCTCAGAGATTTGTGCAACTAAAAACAAGATATTTTTTAAATAACTCAACAAGTTTTTTTTGTTTTTTTTTGCAATATCGCTAACCCGGTAGGAAAATAGAGTCCATAAATTCAGCAACTAGTGGGAATGGTCTAAATATTACAACCCCACTACTGGAAATTTGTAAACTTTGATAGAATGATTTTAGAAGTAGTAGTTTTTAAAATTTAAAATCCATTTAGTACAGCTAGAAATATTTACTCGTATGTTGACAGAAATTATCATATTCTGAAATGGTTGCTTCCCTTATGAATTATTCTTTAGGAAAGTTGAAATTTTTTTGTTGATTTGTGGTTTTAAATCTTGAATTTTAAATGGAAAATTATAAAGATTGTTCATTTAAAACTCCAATAATCATTTAAGAAATAAATCAATTAACGCCTTAAGTATATCTCTTATATGAATATAAGTATATATATATATATATACTTATATGAATATAAATATATATATATATATACTTATATTCATATAAGTATATAAGTATATACATACTTATATTCATATATATATATATATACTTAGCACTGTTAAGGCTATACGCATATGTATTAATTAGGCTAGTGTGTTAGCGATTAAGAAGGTTATATTTAGAGGAAGTTTATCCACATTTGCGTCGAGGGAGATTAGAAAATAATTGTGGATAACCACCTTTATTAGGCCTACACCCGACTTGTATCCACTCTCTTACACGAGAATGACGCCTTAGACCATGTGGTCAACAAATAGGTTGGTGTTACCAATACTGGCAGCATAAATATATGTTTGAATTGTCCAAACTGTTCTTACAATAAAAATCAGGGTCACCCAATTTCATTTTTGATTTCTAAGTATTAATAGAAGGGTTTACCTGAATAGTTTGCTTAATTTTAATAAAATGAAAAAATTGGTACATTTATTAATAATTTCACATAATTTAATACTAAGAAAGTTTAAATTCATTGTGTTAAGGTGACCTGGTGGTCTAGGAGTAAGGTGTCGGACCTCTGTGCTGGGATCTGGAGTGAAATCCTCGATCCCAGTACAGATTTATCTGATTACCAAACCCTTCCTTCACCTCTGACAAGACGTGTATTATTTACAACTTGTGAATGTGGGAAATGCCAGGCCTCCACCGTGGTTCGGATTCCACGTTAAACTGTAGGTCCTATATTTCATCTCACAATCACCCTTCCATTACACATTAGCGTAAATGTGTATAGCCCGAACGGTTAGTAAGACGCGGTGATAATAGTAATAATAATAATACATTCTTTGTAGTAATTTGTTCAGTATTAATTGGAACACCAAGGAGTCTTCACCAAACCTTATTACGTAAAATGTTAACAGAGTTAGGTGAGCATGCTTAGCTTTACTATGGACATGCATAAAATATTTAAATATATTCCGGCATCGGTAGGCACGAGGCCTGAACATTGAACTCATTTACTTAGGGTTGCCCGTGAATAAAAGGAGGGGGTTTGGATACCAGCCATCTATAATAGGATAGATTTTCTTACTAAATAACTACCTAATTCAGTAGTCAAATGATCGATGCCATAACTCTCGCAATAAACTGCAATGCCAATGACGAGGATATCAGTATTAAAATCTAATTCAGGTGTACTCACATTGATTATTTTACTGAATTGTTTTCCACTCTTCCATTACGCGAATTCTGAAAAACATCTCCTAGCTTCAATCTTTCTCATCCCTAGTAAAATATATAATTAATACGTATGCGTTTTTAACCCACACGGATATTTTGACTACTCGAAAATAATTTGTTTTTTTTAATAGTTTCTTAATCTCCATCCAAACAAATTCGGGTATATTACCTTTACATTCTACCTTCCTCCTTCCCACCCTGTTAACTTAAATAAAATTGGATAACTCTAATGAAAAAATGTGGAAAAAATAATAATCTAAGTTCGTAAAGGACCATTATTTCTTGTCACAATTTGGTGTAACATCATTTCTAAATACGAGTTTTATAATATTTAATAAAATCACATTCTTCATTCATCCCGTTTGGTTAAATAATTTTGATAATGGAATTCCAGTACAAACAATAAAGCCTACACAGATTAAAAAATATATCACGTGTGTGTAATAATTTCTATATACTGACTGTATTCAGGAGTCTGTGGTTGGATTTAATTGGACTCTCAATTACAACAAACCTCGTATTGGATGGTGGAGGTAAACGTCCGTCTTAAATAGTTGGGGGTTACGGGAGGATTGAGGGATGGTAGGGGGTGTTTGCGGTAAACAGCCATCAGAGGGTGTAAAGCTCGTAAACCACGCGCTCTCAACCCCTTTTACGCCTCCTTCACTAAACTTTCGTTCTGTATCTACACTTTCAGAGCTATGACAATCATCTGCGTACTCCTTTCTAAAGTAAGAGGAAACAATGATCGTAAAATGAACATTTCAGAATTATATTTCTTCTGTGCACGAAATACTGTGAGTAATTTATAATGATATGTTGATACTAACTATACAAATTTAAATTAGTACTGTTTATAATAATAGTAACTTGGTCTCGATTTTAAATTACATAATAATTATTATGAATATTTAAAGAGTTAAACTTTAAAATATACTTACTTTAATTTGATAAAATTATGCTTAAAAATACATTTTAATACACTGTAAACCTCTTGTAAACATAATTAAACATTTTTAGTAAGAGTGATGGGAAAATATAACCAAGAAGTTTAACAGTCAATAACAAAGTTTATTGGTTTTATTATGGACAAAATAAAAGGTAAATACATAATTATAACAAAATATAACAATATGGCTTGAAGCGCTTATCCTCTCAGAATTATATAACTCTACTGAGATAAAGGAATTATTTGACATTACAATATCTGAAAATAGGAAATAAACATATAGTTATAAACTGGTTGTCAGTACAACAGTCCTATTAATCGCCATCATGGAAGTCTATGGTTCCTTCTGTTTGAGCATTAAGTGCAAACAACGATACTACATCGCATCCCTAACATACATCTAAATTTACGCAATGATAAGAAAAACAAATACGTGCCTTTAGATTTAAAGAAATCAACATTACGTTGAACCAAAATAATAGAAAGAATAAGACGATAGGTCAAGCCTCAAACTCTCAGTAAAATAGATAACTAGATAAACCCATATACACTAAATATGCAAATGAAAACAAGAAAAGAAGGGTGGTAAGCCCGAGACGCAGAGTTTTGCCAAAGCGTGGCCGAAAATATATACATAATGTATATATAACAAAATGAAATAGTACAATTAGAATGAATTAAACCTCGTATGAGGAGAGAGAAAGCAAGCGCATCCACAATGACCTGCGTGAAACATTTCAAAGTTCAAAGTTTAAATAGTTTTAAGCCCCAAACAACAATTTAGACAAGATATACCCCCTTACGCCGAAAATGGAATTTTGTACATTAAATAAATCAAGGCCCCTAGTCGCCGTCCTCACCTAGGTCAGTCGGTGGTATAATAAGTGACCATTGAAAACCCGCATACCAATATATACTCATTATTGTACCCCCAGAAAGAAGGGGTAAGGGAAGGAGGGGGTAAGCCGATAGAACAAACATGACATCAGAGGATGGATCTGGCAACAGGTAGATTATTCCAGATGGTCCTAGCGGCGGAAGTCATAACTTCGTCTGGCCGCGTGGAACCTCATTCATTTCCGGCTGGCCGCGGATCGAGCCCCCAGCCGTCACTCGATCGAAAGCTCCGCTATGTCAGTTGTGCCAGTTGGAGAGTGAAGGTTAGAGCTCGTGCTTTTGTGTTGGAGTTCATCACGGGTGGCAGGTGAGTGCCAGCCCATTTGATATAACATTAACTTGTAACTCGTTACAATACAAATTTCTTAATAAATTATAATCATTATGAGGCTATTTTTTTATTTTATTTTTAAATTAACAAGATAAATGTACTCAAACCTCATTTTTTGAAAATTCCTCGAATTCTTTGATTCGATAAATTCATAATTCATATGAAACGTTAGATAAGTGTAGTAATTAAAAGAAGAGTATTTGAATATTAAGGTTTATGTTCATTTTGAATAGATATGTATTATATTTTACATTTACTATACATAAAATAATAGTAATAATAACCATCCCTTTATTTATCTGGACAAGTTAAGGCGTTAAGCCTTCTCTTCCACTTGAACAACGTTGAATATAACACGATATCATATTTATTGAAAAGCAAATGTATCGTAAATATAATATATAATACATATCTATGCAAAATGCACAAACACCTCTTAGTATTTAAACATTCTTCATTTATTTACTATACATTTTAATGTTTAGTATATGTGATGATTTTGTTGAATAAAATAAATTGAGGAATTTTAAATAAGGTAGGTGTGAGTATATTTGTCTTGATACTTTTTTTTATGAAAACAGCCTCAAGATCATCACAACCTATACCGTTTGTTAGGAAATTCATAGAACAAATTACACATAAAGATTGTGTTAACCTAAAGTAATACACAATCCCGTTAAACTTACATCCGGAAAGCTATGCTAATACCTTTAAATTGTGTCCAAAGTTTCGGCGTACGGCACCTGGATATCAAAGCTGTTCAAGCATACGTGTAGAACAGGTCGCCGTATTACATAAATTAATTTTTAATGGACATTAGAATTGGCTTTGAGCTGTAATTTATTTTAAACAATGCATGGATACTAAATATTATTAAAATATTTAAAGCAGATTTGGAGATTTTTTTTTGCCCTTCGCGGTTTTATTTATATATATATATATATATATATATATATATATATATATATATATATATAT
>CABEEJ010002372.1:35071-55422 GCA_901482245.1 Timema douglasi
TATATATATATATATATATATATATATGTATATATATATATCTTAATTCAGAATGATATTGGCGATATTTTATAATAATTTTTTAAACCAAGTTTTAGTCCGATCGGTAAAATTATTTAGGATCTAGGAATCGGTAAAATAGTTCCAGCTTTAGGCATAACTAAAAATATTTAGGCTCTATGCCAAGATACAGACACACATTCAGACAGAGGAACAATCAGGCATCGTCGTGAAAACTATTTTTTTTATATCAGGAGGTTTTGAAATGTCAAAATTTATAAAAATATAGTATTCAATTTTTCATTTGAGGACCATAATACTATTCTCTCTAAGGGGACAAGAGAAATTAATAAAAAGTGAATTTATGTATTCAATAATTAATTAAAAGTATTGATCTCATGATTTGAGGAATACTATTTGAGAAGTCATGAATTTTATTGGATTTTAACAGGAATAAATTTAAACCAAGTTGATACTGAAGATATAAAAAGAACATGAGCCAAAATTATGTCCAAATCGATTAAACGGCTTATGAGCTTATCACGAATATTTTGTTTAAAGGTTGAAAGCACAGCCTTTAGTTTCTATTTAAACACAAATAAGTTAATACTCTGCATGCTTCTAAATAATTTCTTTTGCTTAAAAATGCAATATGTTTGTAGAATAGATTTAATTATACCTATTCTTTCATCCTTTAGTGGGAGTACGAACAAATTCAATCGACTATAATGTTTTAAGTGCAATCAATGTATGTCGCTTTTATGCAAAGAAGAATTAAGTTTCCTCCATCCAGATTGGAATCCTTTGAGAGAAATTGAAGTAAAGGTTTGGAAAAGATGTTTGCGACCAGGCAAACAAGCTCTTTGGGGATAAAAGCACGCAAGCCTGTGTGGAAAAGAGATCGTTTTTTGGGAAACAATACCCGATTCCAAAGCAGATGTAACTCTTAATATGAGATCTGAGTGAGGTAGAAACACAATTTCTTTCATCGTACTGGAAAAAAGCATTCGTATGTGTGTAAGTTCCCTTTTGATTCGTATTTGTTAAACGACTAAACAAGCCACATGAAAGTTTCGTGTGGAAACAAACACGAGATGGGATGAAACGGAACTCGACGAGTTTTGTTCCGAACTCTGGCAATTAACTTTTCCCGGTTTTATAACATAAAGGGCGGTATAAATAGTTGGTTTCCAAACTGTGGAGCACATACTATTGGGGGAGAGTGAAGAACTTCTATTGAGTAAACGGAACAATTATTAAAAAATGTTAAAAAAACAGTTAAGAACCGATTAAGAAATTTATTTTATTTTAATCCCTTAACCAATTAAAGCTAATTTTTGTACCCATTTTTACATATGCTGTAGAAACATGAACATTAAATGTAAGACAGACTAGGAAAGTGAAGGCCATGGGAATGAATTGTTTGAGGAACATGTTAGCTGTTACGAGGAGAAACACTATTAGGAATGAAATTATACGGGAAAGAGTGGGGGTTCAATAAGTACATGAGATAGTAAAGGAAGCAAGTTTGAGATTATATGGATATGTAATCAGGATGGGAAATGAGAGGATGGCAAATAAAATGTTGGAAATAAAGTGTGTAGGATTAAAACTACAAGAGAGGCCAATAAATATATGAGAGAAGCAGATCACAGAAAGTGTTCAATTAAGAGGAGAGGAATGGATGAAATTAAAGGAGTATAAGTGGTGGAAGAATAGAGGAAGATGGAGGAATTTTACTAAACTGACCCGGCCACAGGCTGGAAATAATGGTTGATAATGATGATGATGAACAAAAGTAGGCTTTTTTTCTTTTGGTATTGTCAGAATCGTCTACCATTTGCAATAATTAAGCTGCTACCCAAATGTAACACGCTCGAACGAATGCAGATGTGTATTTTCCAGCTCGCAAGACATAGATTCACCCCCCATCTATCCTCTCTAGAATTCCTTCAACTACCATTGTGGGTACATCACCGAGCTTTCAACTCTTACTCCCGTAAAAACTAAACATCACTGTCGACTTGAAGTGAATAGTAATTTCCTGGTTGCGCTGTCAAACATCAAACACAATATTCAAGAATTGATGAAAACCAAACAAGATCTGTAGCACACAAATTTCTATTTGTGTCATTATGCTGCAAGTTTTATATTAATTTAAATATTAAAATAAGAAGTTAAAGGATGTATTTAATTATTTAGTGTTTTTTACAAGCATAAAAAATTGGGGAGTGAGGGAAGGCTGTAGAAGTTTGAAGATATACCTAGGGGCATGTCAGCTGAAAAAGTTTGTGAGCCTTTGATATAGATTCTAGACTAACTGCTATAGGTCTGATTTTTTTATCTTGCTAAATATGGTTCACCCCTATCTATTTGGATAGCAACTTTCATTTTGATCTTATTTACTAAATATTATGGGTTGGTATATTTATATTCACAACTCTTAAAAGCCTGACAACAGACATCAGTCTTAGTGGCACATATGCATACTGAATAAGATGACACGGATTTGATACCCTGAATAGCTGAAAGTAATTTCATTGTTTAGTTAGAATCTACAACTTTGACCATATTGAATCAACTATTGAGAGTCCAACTCTTGTGCTGGTTCTCTAATTGAATCTGTCATTTTGAAAAGGCCATAGCTCTACAAACTTCACAGGAGAGAAAATTATTATATTATTTTGGAGGCCATAGTAATAGAAACAAGTATTTTAGAAGGTAATGCTAACATATATGTTATATAAAAAGCTCTTAAAATTAAATATTTGCATAAAATTTGCATAATCCTTTTACAGTACTATTAAAAAATATAAAAAAGTGAGTTTTGGCAGTGTACCACAAACAAGGTTAACAAAAGTATCTAAAAATAGTTATGAACAAATGTATTACCACCCAAAGTTTAATCTTTTTTTCTGAAAACTGAGAATGTAGATAATATCACAAATAATATAATTATGTTTTTTGTTCTAGGTGATCTTTGAAAACTATTTGTCTTTAATTTATTTTCTAACAAATTTATGCATTTGTGTATAAAGGGAATTCACAAGATAAACAGGGCAAAATATTTGTAGTTTCTGATAACATATAGTAAAGGTTCTATCATTCTCATTCAAAATAAATAAGCCTTGTGTTTATTTACTTTAAATAGAAAAATAATATTTGTCTTTTATCAGGCGCTACAACTAATATACATAATAGATATCACATGAACACAGGTATCAATCTCGTATAGTTTTTTTAATAGTGGGTAATGGAGTCATCACAAACCAGGTTGGGATTACTCGAGCATATTTCTAACTCTCTCTCTACGTAAGTGCTGGTACACTTCATCTAGATCAGGGATTGCAAATCTATAACTAATGCCTGCCACTGGGTGGAACACCTTCAACTGGGTGGCACGCAAACATAATAATAGTGGTACGTTGATATGTAAAAAATAAATATTCAATACATATTTTACCGACGTATTATTATATTTTGAAGTCAATAATATTTCGACAACCCTGAAGGTGTTACTTTTAATGGTTTTATTTGTGTTATTAAAATTAATTTAGTCTAATATACTGACTTTGACAATTTAATAAATTAAAATGAAAGCATTATTAATTATTAACAATTTGATTTGTCCTTCATTATATTTTATAATACATTTTTTTTGTGACCTGGTGGTCTAGGGGTAAGGTGTCAGACTTCTATGCTGGCGGCCGGGGTTCAATCCTCGGTCCCGGCAAAGATTTATCTGATTACCAAACCCTTGCTTCACCTCTGACAAGACATCTTGTGAATGTGGGTAATGCCAGGTCTCCACCGTGGTTCGGATTCCACGTTAAACTGTAGGTCCTTCATTTCATCTCACAATCACCCTACCATTACACATTAGCGTAAGTGCGTATAACCCGAATGGGTAGTAAGACGTGGTGCTAATAATACTAATAATAATAATAATACATTTTTTAATACTTATCACTAAACGTAGATAAGGTGTTTCATACTATACTATTTCAAAATTCAGTTGGTCCTTAAATGTCACATTGGTTGGTAGGCTTTCTCCATCGATGCTCTAGATTATACTTTCCTCAATCCTGTTACATTATTGTTAATCGCTGCCACAACCAAGAGAGCGTGGGGGAGATGACTAAGGGCTGAATCCTCCAAATCTCGTTTCCCACTTACCTCTTTCTTGTACCAAAAGCTGTTGAAATCATATATGAGGAACTCTTCAAATAATTACAGACTTAATGGGCTTCATGTACCGTACATACATCCAGAGGTGTCATTTACGGACTCATGTGGGAAAATGCCAGATCTGGGTATATCTGGTCCAGATATGATTTTTACACATGAGGAGAATGAAGTTTTCAATGAACTTTCTATGAAGCCAAGGAAAATTAACATAAGAATAAAGTGAATTATTGCGCAAGTGATTTGTGAGTTAAGAGATAATGCAAGTTTCTTGTTATTTTTGAATTTTCAGACTTTGGCCCATAAAATAATTTTATAAATTAAATTTATATAATACAATTTATTGAAACATACATGTTTGTATATTCTAGCAGTATGCATGGATAAAAAATTGTTTATAAAAACTTAATAGTCCTAATAATTACACAATTATGACTATTTATATAAATTTTAAATTATTTTGGATATTTTTGTATTTCTTTAGGTGCATTTGCATTTTGTAATAATTAATTTTTCAAATTTTCCAGCGGAAAAAACCAATAGACACCGCTTAGTTGGTCAGTGAAACTAATCTACTTCCACAAACGAGTCCTGGATATGCCAGTGTTGTTAATAGTAAAAAGAATGGACAGGTAATGAGATGCGGCACATAATATAGATATATATTTATTTTTATACTTACCATTTATAATTACTTTATTAGCTTTTAGTTTATATGTCACAGGCATTGTTTAATTTGACAAGAATTTTCATCATTATTTAAAATGTTAATTGTAAAATGACGCGATTCTCATGACCTAAAATGGAATAACTGTTGTTATTAATATACATAGATAAATAATTAAATTTTATCTAATGATCCAATGTTTAATATATATTAGCCAAATATTATTATTTTGTATGACAAACAGCAAAAATACGAACTTTATTTCTCGATGAATTCCAACCAACATTAACGTTTAAAAATGGAACTCTGTGACTTTATAAATAAGTGATTGTTCCCGTTTAAATCGAACTCACTAAACGTTATTGTTGATAGCATCATAGTGTTCTAATATGTAATATGAAATAATATTTTTACAATTTATAACCCCAAGGTCACTCTGGTTAAATCAAAATAAAAAGGTAGACTTTACAACGAGGTTTAAAAATAGACCTGAGGCTACTGACCTTGCCGGAATTATTCATTATTCACCATTAATTATGATGCGAGGTTTACACGTGGAACCTTCACTGACATGGCTTCAGGCTGTAAAAAACAATAGAAGCTATTTTATAATACTAGCTGCCATCCAATAAATTTATAGATATCTTTCACACATTTTCAGTTTATTAAGATTGTTCACCATTTACCGATTGTAAAATAATATGTTGGTTAATTTAAAATTGAAATTTAATAATATATAGAGCTATTTAATCAAAAACTATATTTCGTAAAGGAATTCAAATGTATTATCTACATCATTTAGAAATATTTATCTCACACTGTATTTATTAAATCTTTACACTACGTAATGTAATTATTACAAATCTCTTTTATGCACTTTTTTTAAAAAGGTCAAAGTATAGAAAGAATGAAGGTAATATTTAAAGGAAATGTATGGGCATTTACGTGAAGAGAGAATATAATACCTAAACCACCCTCAAAAAGCCCAGCCAGGATACGATCCTTCAATACTCCGTCAATCCACATTAATTAGAAAAGCCTTATATTTATACCGCGAGCCAATTATTTTGGTTGGAGATTAATAAATCATTGTTATTAACGTCATTATTGATTAAGTTTTTTTAAATAATCATTATAGAATTATTAGAAAATACGGCACTATAAAAATTAAGTGATATATATATATATATATATCACTTAATTTTTATATCAATTATTAATTAATTATTAGCAATAAATAGTTATTTGCAATATTTAAATAGGATCTACTTTTGAAGTAGGGGAAAGAAGGTTCGATTTTGTCTGGTAATTGTGTTTATCTTCTAATTAAGTTAGAACAAAATATTTGTAAGATCGTTAATTTATTTAAATAATTGAATGTATGCCTACTATAAACTTAATCAAGTACGAAACATTTTCCATAAACAATGTTATAACAAATTAAAGAAGATTATTTTAAATATTCTTTGCTAGTAATCAATTAAATAAAAGTATAATATATTATATATAATGTATATATTATACTTTTATTTATATATATATGCATATATACAATTATTTACATAATATATTATATATAATGTATATATTATACTTTTATTTAATTGATTACTAGCAAAGAATATTTAAAATAATCTTCTTTAAATTGTTATAACATTGTTTATGGAAAATGTTTCGTACTTGATTAAGTTTATAGTAGGCATACATTCACTTATTTAAATAAATTAACGATTTTACAAATATTTTGTTCTAACTTAATTAGAAGATAAACACAATTACCAGGCAAAAACGAGCCTTCTTTGCCCTACTTCAAAAGTAGATCCTATTTAAATATTGCAAATAACTATTTATTGCTAATAATTGAGCTCAAGATTTGTAAAAATTTCAACAAATATCTTATATAGTCATTTAAGGAAATTGAATTAAACTATTTAAAGTGTGTGTACCCCTAGAGATAATTTATTTTAAATTTTATACCCCCAAAGTTGTTAATGCATAATTAAAGTTATGCCTACATATTCTATAATTTACATCTAAAATAAATAAAAATTAATAAAATACATTCACAATAGTGTTTTAAATAAGAAGTCTTAAATAAGAAATATACAAGTATATGTATATAAATATTTTTTTAATTCTAAGTACCCCCAAAGACGTCTTCACGTACCCTCAGGCGTAAACATAATCCAATTTGAGTAACACTGAACTTATGTGTCAAGCGGGTTTAAAATTTACCATTTTAAATTTATTTTTTATTCATGCCTTAATTATTCATGTCATATCCACGAAATTTCTGTTTAAGTGTTGGACTTAAAGGTGTGATTAATAATAGAAAACAGAAAGAATATACGTTTTAAGGGCTCTTTGAATATCTACAAATAAGTCAAATCCTATGACGTATACAGCGGGGTAATTTTTGTATATAGATTTCTCTTTTCCATGAAGAAAGCGAGAAATTAGCTCGAACGAATATTTCTTACAAATTAATAGCGACATCAATTACCTTCTTGAATACAAAATAATGAATGTGTAAGGGGAAATAAAATGTACTGCAAAGAAACTATATGAAAACAAAACGTTGATTAATCCCATCGGTATTAAATCTGATTTTCTTTCTCTCTCTCTCTCTCCTTCATCTGCTTATCTATTCCATCTTCTACTATCCCCTATTCTTCAGTCCACCACGGACAGAATTATTATCTGTCTCTTCCTTTATATGTATACATCTTTCTCTTTTCAACCCTTCTTTTGGTATTTTTTCTCTCTATACGATCTCTTTGTGGTTTTGATGAGTTGAGTCGTTGTATTTCCTTGGGTCAAGTCCGTTTCGTGCCTCAGTATTTTCTCTACCGCTGGGATTTGCAATACTAGGAGCAGCTCTCTCTCTGGGCTATCCCCAGGAACAAAGCGGGCCTCGCCTGCCTTTGGCAATGAATAACGAATATATATACTATGGTAGGCGAAGAAGGGGGTGGGAGACGTGGATCAGTAGGGTGCAAGGGGGTTATAGGAGGTCTCTGTCCTCGTTGTATTGGTAATGCCAGCACGTTTTGCATGTATCGAGGATGTTCTCTCAGGCTGGATGTTTAAGGGGAAGGGTGAGGGTGAAGGGGGTAGGCCTAGGTTGGGAGAGGCAATCGATGTGTCCTAAGGTAAGTTCGCACTGTTCTTATATTGGGATTCTGATACAATGCAAAATTTAGAAATTATTTTATTTTTTTTATCAACATTGATAAAATATGTTTCGGTGACCGCATACTTCAAGGTGTCATTCTTGCAATAAATTTGACTGTATCTGGTGGAGAAATCGGGTTTAGAATCCTGGACAGGTGGGTTGAGGGTGGTTTTCCACAGGTGCAATTAGTCTAAAATGAACTTCCCTCATCCCTAGCACATTAACATAATTAGTACGTATGCATATAACCTTGAAAGGGTAGTAAGGCGTTATGTTAAAAAAATACCTGATTAAGTTTTACCTTACTATTTTAACTATTTCATAGGGTTTTATACTTTATGTGAGAATTACCGCTGTTGTTCACAGGAATTGACACACCAGATTTAATAGAAAGAGCCTTATCAGTCATTTAGTACAGTTTCTATATAAACTTTCACGTGTATTACGCTAAGTTGTGTGATCTGTAGTTAACACCTTTGGTGGGTAGTATCAATACCTAAAATATATACCTAAGAATTATTATTGACCGAAAAACTATTTTATTTTATTTCTAAAATACTTTTACTTTAGAACTGGATTGTATTAAAGAAATTTTATTATTTTATAAAACTGTCACATGCTATTTATCCTACCAGAAACAAACTTACATACGCGTAGTGTTGTTCCTGTTTAACCAAACTAACGAAGGAATTTTAAACATAGCATAACAAAGTACCGACTACTAGAACATTCCTTATTAAGTTTATTACATAATATGTTGTATTACATCACAAAATTTATCAATGACGTATTCTATTAAGTTTTTCAGTATGGACCTATTTTTTCCTAGCGTATAGACGTAAATAAATTTAACCTTTACAAATTAAACGACATCTTTAGTTTTAAATAACATTTTTTCATTAAATAAATTTAAAATATGTAATGTTGGATAGTTTTTTTAAGTTAATTGAATTTATATATTTTAAGTATTTATTAGTTATATCAGAACATAATAATTTATATTATCGAGAACGAAAGGGCCTACCCATTTAGCCGTGAAAGATGTTTTATAATAACTTCCAGGGTTATGCTACCTACCTATTATGACGTGGGATCGAGGGCTTCACCTACCTTCCAAAGGAAGTTGTGCTATGGATTTTCATCATTCAAGAAAAATCCGTCCACTCCGGCTTGGTTTAAACACACAAACATTGAGTTCCGAGGCGATCACTTTACTCCAAGACCATCGAAGTCGATGAACAATTTTAACTGAGCCCCTATCGGTGGACACATGTACTAAGTACCAGTCTAGTCTAATTTGGCTTACCCTTGACAGAGATGTTGGTATTTGACTCCTTACTGGATGAACTGAGGGTGGATATTCGATAGTAGTTTCCTATCACCCTTCCATAAAATCCTGGTATATTTTCTTTAAATTCCATACAGGAAATCCCTGGCTTTTAGTGTGATAGAAGAAATTATAATTCAGCTACGGCGAGGGAAAAAAAATCTAATCTTTTTTTCCGGATATACCAAGACTGTGTATTATTAAAGATTCATTTTTGAACAAGTGGAGAACGTGGAATTGGTTGACTTCATAAATGTTTACAGGCCACGATATGTCATAGCCTAACTCTAAGTCCATCTCCCAAAATTAAGTTTCTTAGAGATCGTGCATGTTTGGACGCAAATACGCAAGGCAGTCCAGTGACCACCGGCTAGTACAAAATTCAACCAATCAAGGAGGGAGAGCTACTGTCACTCAAGTACAGTCACAGGAAATTTAAAATAGACCAAACGATATTAAACTTTTCTATTAGATTAAAGTCTACATTTCAAAGCTAAATTTTAAGATTTTTCAGTTTTACAAGTTCATATTTCTACCAACATATTTTATTCATAAACATAAATGATTATTATAATTCATTATTAATAATATGAGTGATAGCGATTTTATTAGATATAGTGTTTATCTTTTTATTATTTAGTAGCTTAAATATGTTTCTTTTTGTTATATTTATATGTATCATAATATTACTATGCATATAAGGATTATAAACATATTTAGTTTTAAGAAATTTCTAAAATTTATTAAATTTAAAAATACCTTAATATGTGTCACCAGTAACAGTGGTGTGTCGTGGAAGGTTGACTGAGTAATCAGATATTCTTTCAACTATACATAGACATATCCTACTAATATAGATCCCTCGTTTTTACCAATACAAATATTCTTACCTTCATATTCTACATTATAATATATTACTTTGATTATTGTCCAGTGAATATCTTAATAAGGAGAGAGAACTCACAATTACGGTTCAAACAGACTCTGCTTATCCTGGCAACACTTCACGCCACGCCAATGATATTGATAATCGTGAAAACTTAATGAGTATTTATGAGCTTTAAACTTAAGATACCAACAGCTGATGGACCAAAAAATTTACCTAAATGCCATTGAGCATATCTTTCTTAATAACTCTGGACAGGAAAATCGGAAATTAGTTATGATCTCAAAATGGTGAACTCTGGGCCATTTTATTATTTACATACCTTAAATTTCACTTCTGTCTTTTCTACAGATCTCCAAGAAAATGTTTATATTTTAACTTAGTATTATTAAGCTTCCTACAATATCTATACTTAAATTTAGATTAAATTTGGTATGCCTCAAATGAGTAGTAATATGATTAGCAATAACAAAAAACAAAAAATCGTCTAAGATAAAATTCATAGTGCGTGCCTTAGTAGTGAGTGATCAGGAATCTTTCGTCTTGAATAAAGATTCAAATATTGACCCCAACTTAATTCTAAATAGGTTATCTCTAATTTTACTTGCACCAAAAACAACACCAAACCGTTCTAAAACTTCTCATAACCCAACACGAGGACTACTGAGTACTACTTGTCATTAAAGTACTCAACCCTAAGTGCCACATCTATTAGAGTAGTAGAGAGAACTACAACTAAAGTAGTATTCAAGTTATAGGTTTCCAGTAATTTAATTATTTATATATTTTAATGGAGAGAACTACAGTTATAATTATGAAACTCAAGTCTATAGGGTTCAAGTTTGTTAATTATTGATAATAACTTAGTAGAGAGAACAACAGCTCTAATTATGAAATTCAAGTTACTGGGTTCCAGTTGATTAACTATTTATATTAATTTAGTAGAGAAAACCACACCTCTAATTATGAAATTCAAACTATAGGGTTCCAGTTGATTAACTATTGATATTAATTTAGTAGAGATAACAACAGCTCTAATTATGAAATTCAAACTATAGGGTTCCAGTTAATTAACTAGTGATATTAATTTAATAAATACAACTAGAGCCATAATTATGAAATTCAAATTATAGGGTTCTAGATAGTTAAATATTGACGTTAAGTTAGTAGAGAGAGCAAAAGCTCTAAATATGTTACTCAAGTGTTAGGATATCTATTACTAATTTGATTGTCATAATTACATTTTGTTCTTTATACGAGCATGATCTAACCTTGTTACCATCATTAACGTTGTGGTTGATATCAGTAAAGGCTTTGCCTTATGGAGGTATTGTTTTGTTTGGTATGTTATATGTAGGCTTCATCTAGTTATGTTCTCAAGTGGTGTATGTAGGTGATGTTGACTGTCCTAACCTTGTGGTCTCTCTGGCAGTACTAGCTTTTGTTATGTTTAAGGTCCCAGTTGAGAACCCACTTTAATGGAGGTTACAATTCCTAGTGTAGGTCTGAATGGACTATTAGTTTTTTTATAAGTGTCTTGCTGTCTCAGGTACTAGCAGATTAAACTCTTTATATGAGCTATAATATTGGCTGTTTGTGGGGGTTGTCACTTTACGTGTCTCTTACTTTAATATATATCATCTACCACATGAGACGTGTACTACATTTTCAATAGTAAGGAACAGAGTTGGTTTCTTTTGTAAATGTTAATCTACAGTGTATGTTTAACCTATTAGTTATATAGCATGACCTTAATCACCAAGTCTACCTGATAATTATTTAACTGTGTCATTGTCACAGCTGTCATTATACTTGCTCCTTTCCATTGTCCTGTACCGCACTACACTCACTATTTATTTACGGCCACAATAGACTAAACAAAAGAGGAGGGCGATCTCTAAAGGAAATAATTATATGTAAAAGTAAAACATTTGCAGGTTTAAGAAATATTATAATTTTATTCAAAGTAACAAACAGTGTTAAAACAACCAGTTGCATGGCCTTACAGGTATTACAGAAGTATGTTGGTGAAAAATATATCTTAGGAATTTAACACATACGAAGTGCGTTTCAAAAGTTAAAATAAAAAAAGACTTGTCTCGAAGAGACCAATGAAATAAAAAGAATAGTTGATATTATTTAAATAATCTTTTTCTAAATTATATACAATCTTTTAATTCACCACAGTGAATTAAGATCAAATAAAATCAAAAGGATCAAAAGTTTAAATTACTAAATATTACAAAAATTACAAAGAGCTTAATGAGCCTCTTTTAAAAGGCTTACAACGCAACGGATTTACACCAGTGAATAAAGACAAAACTGTTTTAAATTTATGAAATAAATTTAGACTTAAATATCGCACCAGATATTTACGTTAATGCAAAAAGATTTGACTTCCCTAACTAAATTCAAACCTTCGCGGGACAATTACCCCCGTCTCTTTTAAAGAATTAAACAAAATTCCCACATTTAAATATTTAATGTAAAACTAGAAAACATACAATACAGAACTTGTAATTTTGCCTTAGATAATCAGTGAATATTAAAGTCAAAACCATATTAAACAACAAAATTAAGTTACTTTAACATTAACTTCAAAGCAAATAAGTCTTCAAAATAACCAACAAAAGAAATATTATCAATTTAAAGAATTTGAATTACTGATAACCACAAAATCAAAAATTTAATATTTAACCTAAATATTGCAAGACATACAAAAGAAACAAAATTGTGTCTATCTCTTTAAACCAAGAAAATACAACGATACTAGCGCCCAAGTTGCTACAGGAAGCTCCATCACGGAATTTAGGTTTAAGTTTTTTGCAAAACATTACCGATGCCTAAACTGACAGATATCTATAACAAACTAAACCAATGCATTCAAGAAAATCAAACCCATCACACCAATTTATATTTTAAAGGTATAAACAAAGCTAGCATACGCCATCCTGGCTAGATAACGTCCTAGTCCTGAACAGGGCTTCTCGTGGAAGTGGCCTAAGTATTAGTCTTTTAGATTGTCTGTGTTCCCTAGTTATATAGGTCTAGTTGCCGGGTAGGAAGTTGGGAGATATATTTGCAATTACGACATTGGCAACCATCTGGTAGAAAGGCTTCTTTGTGTTTGTCATGTAGGCCGGATTTTGTTGTCTTGAACATCTGCCACGGCTATCGACTCACAAGATGAGCAGGTGTAGAGCTATGCTTGTTACGTCACGTACGCCAACCTAGGTGTCCAAACATATTAGTAGTCCTCTAATAGTACAGTACTGGCCAATCTAAACATTGCTGGCTTTCTTCGTTGGAACATCAGGGGACTGCACAATTCGTAGCTTGTTTTGGACTTCTCCTCATTCTAACATTCGTGGTGAACAGGCTGGACCGGCACATCAATCTACACCAGGCTGATATGCATGTTAGTTTAAAACCTATGTATTACATAGTAAGATCGAGATGTTATATAATACTGTAAATCTATTAGTATAAGTTTATTTGTGGTAACATTTTATGCTGGTAGGTTATATTGGTATTTCTATTGCAGGATGTCTATGAATATTAGATTGTTTTGGGGCGGGTAGTAACATTGTCATACTAGTAGTCCACGCTAATGTTACAGTCCCAGTAAAAGAATGCCACCCCATTTCTATTAGCCATTGAGATTTAAAGGAAGGCCATCAATTATTTATGTGCAGTATACATTTATATTTTAAATCACTTTTTTCTATGATATTTGCATATTTTTATGTTTATAATAAGCTAGCCAATTATAAAATAACTGGCTTTCTATGTTAATGAGTCTTATGTCCTTAAAGTCCCCTTTCTGCTGGATCCATGCACATTGCCTCTTTATGACAGAAGTAGCTAAAAAGGTAGCATTTTGGAGTAAGGTGTTAGTGCAACACCTTGAAAATATAGACCTTGGTAAGGCCAATATTGAGAAATAAGATGCAAAGTAACTAGATTAATAAATTATTTCTATTGATTTCCTTCAAAATTAGAAGGTGACACATTAATAATATGCTATCTAATTTAAAATATTTAAAATTAGATTATTATTTGGCGTACAGGCAAAGCCTTAACGTTAAAATCAAACTTTTGTTTCCATAAATAGGTAATATCTCAAACAGCTATCAAAAACATTTTGAAACAATTCGTACTGACAACAAAGATATTTTAATTTTAGAATTTTAATGAGGGTTATTTTTATTCTGATTTATATACTAATTGGCTCTTTGTAGCCAATCGGCGTTTTTAGATGAATAATATACACTATTGAAATGTTAGAAAGAAAAATATCGCTATCGTCCAATTATCACCAAATACAAAAAAGAGATAAAAAATATTGTCCACAAAGAGTTCTACAAATTAATAATCAGTGTAGTATTACTAATATTCAGGCTGTCCAAAATAAAATGAAAATATTTATATATTTCTCTTTGTGCTTGGAAAGTATATTACGCCGTTACACCCACCCGAAAGAAACACAAGGTAAATTAAAACTCACAAAGCATCAATTGAGATTCCAAATGTCTTCTTCCTTTTGAGAATGTTAATTAAATTTAATATCACGTTTTTTCATCCTCTCTGGCAGACCTGAAGTTCACATATTATATTTTATTCTAAACTAATTTTTGCTCGTGGATTCGTTTGCATTTTAAGTCGGGGAAAACTAACTTTTTTTTTTGCAAAGAGCATTCTCAATAACCTGAAAGAACATTTTAGACATATATGGGATGAAGGAAATATGTTTTATGTCAATTACCTGTAGAGAGGTACTTGATTATTGGCAATAACGAACAGCAAGGACAAAATAGGTATAATCCGGATGCAACATCAAAGTTTTATAAAACATTATATCTGGCATATTATACAAAACTGTAAAATATCAAATGCTATTTTTTCATGGAAAGGAATCCTTATAGAAAACGTTTTGTACCTTTCCTTCAGGAACATAAACACATCAATCCTTACAGCTGCTGACACTAATTGAGCAAATATAAATTTAATTTACTATGAGAGAAACAGCTATTATAAATGTACTCCATTAGGTTTGCATCTATCGTCGCTAAACATTTTCCTACGAGATTTTCTTATCACATTTAAAATTAACATTATTATATTTAAAGTTCATTGTAAACATTTTTAGTTCGATATTTATTAAATATGCGAGATAAAATTAAATTGAGTTTTTTTGAGCGAAATTGATCACATGTCATTTTTTATATATGAATATTGGTCAATTATGTCGATTTTATTAGAGTTCACAGAATTCAAATTACATAAATTTGTATTTAGTAGCAGATGATATTGTTATTTGACAGAAATTTCTAGAAAAATAGTACCAATGGCACTTTTATAATTTTTGTCTTATAGTATTTCATTAACTTAATTAGGTGGATAACCCACATTGGTTTTAAGGTGCGATGAACATAGGAAATATATTCAAGATATTTACTGAATAACTAAATAAATTAATAAACACATATTTTATAAATCAATGTTCGCACGAAGCAGAAACGTGTTATCAAAAAGTACGAGAAATTCATCCCATATCAAGTTTGATGTTTTTGATTAGTATTGAAACCCTGGAAGAAATACCATGGGAGGTTTTTGGAGATCCAATCAATCACCGGAATAGAAAAAAAAAGAGAAAAAGAAAAAGTAGAGAAGGAAGGTGGGATACATAAAAAAACAAACAAGGAAAGGAATCTGAAAGACGGAAGTGAAACGAGGGAAAGAGGTGACTTTAATAGAAGAGATTTTAACGACATGACGTTAAGAGAAGTGGGGAGAGGGGGTAGTTTGGGGAAAGAGGAGGTGATACGTAGACACAACGCTCTGATAACAATTACTTTGTTACACTTCGTTCGTTCCCTTAGAAACCTCTTTAGAAACCTTTCGGAACAAACTGACATACGAGTGGTTCTCAAAACGATTTTATCATGAACTTGATTGATTGGTAGCTTTTTAGTCGTAATAAGGGGTAAAAAATTTGATTGGGGGGGATGAATCAAAATGTTAGTATTTAATAATAACCCAATTTATAATAATATTGATGAAGAGTCTAGTACATACGCTCTGAACATATGGGTAAATTCAACTCGACACTCCTTAATCATATTGCTATTTTCATTATTACTAGGAGAATACTTAAGATAAATTTAAAAGTTTTAAGGTTTAATTTAAAAAATTATAAATTACAATTAAAAATTTCTTCAAATATATTTGATTAGTTTAATTTTTCTTCATTGTGCAATCTTAAAACTTTTTGAATATTGCTGATTAACATAGCAACATTTGATATGTAACTTTCCAAATTAAGAGAAAAATGTACTGGTAAAACTAGGTAATTGGCATATATTCATTATCTTTTCATGGCATTATTTCATATGTAAAAAGTTTAACTAAATATATAAAAAAACAATATTTGATTAAAAAGATGGTAATTTTTTGTCTGCATAAAACCGAGTTCCATTCAGTTCCCCCTTTATACAAAACTCTTGTTATATAATATTTGAAATATAAATTAGGTAGATGGGTGTTTGAGTATTATTATTATTATTATTATTATTATTATTATTATTAGAACCACGTTTTACTACCCGTTCGAGCTATACGCACTTACACTAATGTGTAATGTTAGGGTGATTGAGAGATTAAATGGAGGACCTAGAGTTTATCGTGGAAACCGAACCACGGTGGAGACCTCGCATTCCCCACATCTACAAGTTGTGATTAATATACGTCTGGTCAAAGGTGAAGTAAGGGTTAGATAATCAGATAAATATTTGCCGGGACCGAGGATTGAACCCCAAACCCTTAGAACATAAGTCTGACACCTTACCCCTATACCACCAGGTCACCCATTATGGGTGTTTGAAAAGATAGAAATTTACGGTAATAAGACCTCAATTTGTGTGTATTGTAAAAACATTTTTTTTAAATCATCCCCAGTATAGCTCATTACATACTTTCCCAATGTTGAGATAGTTCTATCCAGTCCACCTCATTACACCCTAACTAATGTTATCCTGCGTCTTGGTCTTCCAATGGTCTCTTACCATCGGATTTATCATTATATACCATGGACATAGTTCTAGATTCTCCCAGTCGCACTGCATGTCTTGCCCACCTTAATATGCGTGGTTTGATTACTCTAGCAATGTCTTCTGATGATTATAGGGTACAAAACATCATTATGTAACCTCCTCCACTTCCCATCATCTTTATCACATTGTGGACCAAATGTCTTACCAAGCCCATTCTTTTCAAACACCATAAATCTATTTTCGTCATGTAGGCTTAGAGAACAAATTTATTTAACAACAAAGTTTGGATCTATACTTTATAAAAGAGTGGATTGAGATATACATGTCTAATAATTTTCCTTGTATTAAACTTATTCAAACAATAAAAATTTGTAAAGGAGATTTGACTTCTGGCTCGACAAAAAAGTATCAATATAAGTGTGAGAGATTGTTTAGGCCAAGCGTAGTAAATATTATATACCTGGATGGGATAATCTTGCACATAAAGGTATTTCTAGTCGTTAGATGTTTGCCTCTAGGCTCAGTCTGACCCCCAAAACCATTCACAAGATCTATTAAAAAAGAAAAATTTATTTGTAAATTTGTAAATTCTACATTCATAGAACACAATTTTGGATTGATTTAACCACTATGAATAGATCACGTAGGTATTATTAAATTATTGCATTACATTTTAACTTCTCTGAATTTGGTCATATACTAATTATGAACGTGGTCTAAAATTATCTATCATGAAAAGTTGGGTATAAATTTAAGTTCTAGGGCACACAAAGGGTTATTTCTTACTCTCTCCACGCTAATGCAACTATAAATTCTTAAAGCTAAACTATTAACACTTACCTCTTAAATTAAGTAGTTAATATCCCAATGTGGTGGGCGAACTGATTGGTAAGTTTATTAACCAAATGCCAATAGGAATGTGGTCTCTATAGTATACTCATTTATTTTGATAGCCATCCACATGTTGTAGTGGTCAATGCACTTGCCTACAAGCCTAGGGGTCCTGGGATCGATTTCCACCTGGTACCTTGAGTATATTTCTTAAAGGGGAACTACCCCAATGGTTACCAGGGTTTGGTTAGTTAGGCTTAAGCTATGTTTAGGTGTTTGCACTGGTTTCACCCCCCCAAACTAACACCATTACATAATCTCATTAGGATATGGATAAAGCATCCACGGAAAGGATGTACGATTAGTACGTTTGTGCGTCCTCTGAACGACGGTACACAAGTACTAGCTAATATTTCTACTAATGTGCTAAGAATGATGGTACCCAGACAAACAATATTATATTATATAGTCTGATATGCCGATGACAGGTTTTGATGGGTCTGGATTTCATTAAAACCGTGTACAAATCTAGCTTAACGAAGGTGTGGGTCCACTTACTAAATTCCTCATCCATTCTTGAATAACGTATTTCATATATTTACGTATAAATTACCTTGGGTGGAAAGATAAAGTTGAGTAAACCATTAATTCCTCCTTCTCTACATCAAAAACTTAATTTTCGGCCATTGAATTTTATTTTAATTCTTTAATTGGTATTTACTGATTTAGTACATAAAATTTAATTTACTTTCCTGTTTCAACGTGGTTGGCACTGGATGGTCTATCTTTTATCCTAACATCACACTTTTATCCTTCTCCATCATGACATTTATAATATTATTATTAGCACCGCGTCTTACTACCCGTTCGGGTTATACGCACTTACGCTAATGTGTAATGGTAGGGTGATTGTAGGATTAATGGAGGATCTACAGTTTAACGTGGAATCCGAACCACGGTGGAGGCCTGGCTTTCCCCACATTCACAAGATGTCTTGTCAGAGGTGAAGGAAGGGTTTGGTAATCAGATAAATCTGTGCCTGGACCGAGGATTGAACCCCGGCCACCAGCACAGGAGTCTGACACCTTAACCCTAAACCATCAGGTCACCTATAACTTTTATTGAATACTTTCTGTGTCCTTACTTTATTCACAGTGCGTTTTGTTCAGGCTTCGTAGATGTTTTAAGAAGATGAAGACTATTTTTGTGTTCTTTTTTTTACTGTTCGCTTAAGTTTTGCTAAGATGTGAGGAAGGGTGTGGGGGGAAGAATTGGAAACTTTGTTTCAAGTGACTCGGGAGGAAATACGTATCTTTTTCACGTAGCCGTTTTGTTTAACACACCATCTAAATTATTCAAATGAAATCCAAGTTGTTTGAAACCCTAGGAAAGGCAAGACAGACAAAAGGGAGATAAAAGTAGAGATAAGACTAAAATAAATAGGGGAATATTGTGTAGAAGAGGACTGACCTCTAAGATAAATTCCTGGTGTTTTGAATAATTTAATTTCACACCATTAGATCAACTTTCAAAAATAAATCTAATTTTTATAGTGCTATATTTTTTAAATGTGCTGTACGTACTAGCATTAACACAGTTCAAAAATAATGTTAATGCTTTTTCCTGGATCAAAATTATATTTAACTGGAATAACTAATATAATCTTTTATTTGATATTTTTTATTAGATACTACCATGATTTTATTAATTCAATATACTCTTTGAATGATTAATTTGTTTGAACATAAAAACAAAGTAACTACTCGTACACTTGGTTTTAAGTGGTATTCGTTAATTTTTATTTTTTTTGTTCAGTGTAAAAACTACTTAATCATTTACTCCATTTATTCATAACCGTCTTAGATATCTACATATTTAAGCTAATAGGTTAGGGATAAGTAAATTATATTTTAGAATAAATACACTAGAATTTGTGTTGAGTGAGAATTTGAAACCTCGATTTAATTTTAACCACAATAACCCCGTTACTTTAAAATATGACAAGACTGACACTTTGAAACATGTACCCTTAAAAAGGGGTTATAATATGACTATAGTTAACTATGGAAAATAATAACTATCTCAATAAACTAAATATGTGTTGCACAAATCCTTCATCCAAAGAGACGACGTATCTTTAATAAGAACCTTTCCTCTCGTCAAGTTTTATTTCCTTGTAAGTGAGAACATGTTTTAGATTAAGTAAAGCCAGTCAGTCTGCCCCTCTT